>JASTWR010000464.1:0-135286 GCA_030770355.1 Harpagoxenus sublaevis
GTCAGATGATCCAAGCGATCAGTCTGCCTTAACTCCTGGTCACTTTCTTATAGGTCAAGCATTAGCTACGATCCCTGAACCAACACTGGAAGGGATTAAGATTTCACATCTTTCACGATGGCAGTTACTTCGAAAAATGTTGGAAGACTTTTGGAATCAGTGGTCGCGAGAATGTCTTCATCGATATCTCGCTATTCACAAGTGGAACAAGGTAGCTCCTTCAATCAAGGAAGGTGCATTAGTACTGGTGGTGGATGAACGATATCCTCCCTCCAAATGGCCTTTAGGGCGTATCATTCAAACACATCCTGGAAAGGACGGACATACGAGAGTAGTAACAGTTCGCACGCAAGTGTCAACACTCAAGAGACCTATCACTAAGATCTGCCCACTTCCTATCAATACAGACACGTTGTAGTTTAGTTCGTTAACCAAGTTAACGAAGGCGGGCGGTAATGTTCAGAAAAGGTTGTATTATTCGAATGAGTTACCGACCGAAAGGCGGTAAGGCAGAAATCATAGCTCGAATCGGATGGCTCTCGTGAACGCACCACGGAAGGTGGGCGGCGCCACTTCCTGGCTCGCTACGCTTGAAATTAGACAAGTCGGAGCGGGTGAACTCGGAATGTTCATACCGAAAAGGAGGAACGATTTCCTTATTCCGGTTACGGTCGTCGAACAGTGACGACGTACGCGTGTCGATTCCTGAGAATCTTTGTGTAACAGTCGAGTCATATTTCTCGTTGCGAGTGCGAAACAGATTACCACAGACACACCGTCTAGCCAATCTTCCGATCCAGAGGAACCGAGGAGATTACGGACTTGGATGGGACCGACTGACTTCGAGATTGAGAGGTGGGACGGCGTAACGCCGTCGCCATCTTATCGAGACGATCCTCCCGGTATACCCGAGGACGGATATTCTATTCTTACGAGCGGTATCTCGGTGTCCTCTCTAGTAGGCACCGAGAGAATTCATACATGAGGTAAGGAGACTGACTCTGATGCGGTAATGCCGAGGATTACGTCTAGAAGTACTAATCCGTCGGTTCGCTTTCAGATCTGTCTCATTTCTTTCTACGAAGCCTAGAAGTGCTTCGTAACCGAGCAAGGAGCGAGACACGTGTAAACGTGTAATTCACTGACGAGATACCTATGCGTATCGCTGCGCTAGTTACGCACATCTTGAGATGAACGTTCATGACTTTCCTTTCTTTTCTTTGTTACGTGTCGAAACGAGCGTGATGGTATATTCTATCTCTTTCTTTCCTTTGTTCACAATCGAGCGCTCGATCACTGCGTATGCGACCTTGCAAGGTATATATCATATTTCTTTTGTATTCATTGCGGCATTTCTGTGTTTGAGAATCGGATCAATCTTTGACTTGAGAACGTGTTGGTATAACCAACCGTTGCTGTATTTCTTAACGGAACAGCGTTACTGCTTTCGAGATATTGTAAAATTGACAAGTTCTAATCTGTCGATGAGACTAACGAAACGAGCTGTGATTTCTTCATTGAGATGTGATTTCAAGTACAATTCGTATTCAAAATAAGTTGTAGTATTATTGCGAGAGTTTATGATTCTATTACAACAGTCATTAAAATTAGTATATATTCATTCAGTTGATTTATGAAGTTACAGTCCACTAAGTTTCTTTCAAGATTGGTTTATTCTCTGATTATATGGTTTATATTATGTATATTGCGTTTATGATTCTAATGTTTATGATTGAATTTCAATATGTTATGTATAACCGATAACGCCGCTTAGAGCGCGGATATATTTATATGTACTGATTCTGATTTATACTGCCATTTATGATTTATATTCTATTCACATGTTTTCTTATGATTGATGTTCATATATTCGATATGTATAATTTTGTAAAGAATACTGGCAAGGTTTTTCGGCAGTTTCCCTTGCCCTTGCGGTGTATACTGGTATTCTTTTGATTACTTCTGCCGATTGATTTCTTTATTTGATATTAAAACAAGATTCAAAATTCAACGAAAGTCGTTTCAATGTGTTGCTTCCTCACATATATATTCACGAGTCCAGACTTAAGATAAGTTTGTACAGTACCAGTTACCGAAATTAATAATCAGTATATTGATTAACTTTATCTCGGGAGCTCTCTTAACGTGCGTGTCTGCCGTGAGGCTCAAGGTCAACCGAGATCATATAGTGCGAGGCGAGTGATACCGCCAAGTGCGTAAAGTCGTTAATTGTTAACGCTAGTCGAACAATTCGGTTAATTCCGAAAACGGGACGATCATCCGAGAGAGTCTCAACGTACGTGTCCGTTGTAAGAGATATCTCATGAAAATCGGAGTTAACCCGCGAGCGACGTGCTATGTCGCATACGAGTGGATATTCGTAATTGTTAACGCGAGCCGTTAATTCTCAGTCGTGAGCATTAACAAATTCGAGCGGCGATCGATAAAACCACGCGACGATATCCGATCGGGAGAACTCGTGCAGTTCCATGAAAACCGGTCGTAATCCGCGATCGATACGTGCGCCGGCATCATTAATCGTTAAATCCGACAAGAGAACAATAAATAGTCGCGTTTGCGAATAATTAACATTGCGTACGACGTAGAATCTACGCGAAGTGCGAGTCATGCCAAGATGGCGTCGCGCGGTCATTTTGTGAGTGCGAGTGCACACGGCCATTTTGTGTAACCTGAAACAGAATAAATTCAGTGTTAAAAGCAGAGCATAGTGCTTGTGAAAGTTATTAATCTCCTGTGTTATACTTTCCTGAAATCTCATTGGTTGATACGGCGACCGTTATAAATCCCTGTCCAACGACGTTCCGGCGATCCAGCGACGACGGCGATCCATTGGTGGCAGCGATCCATCGACGGCGACGGCGATCCAGTGACGGCGGCGATCCAGTGGTCAGCGGGGTCCATCCGGCATCCTGGGAGTACCTGAAACATAAGAAAGGAGAGATTAGTTCAAGACAACGAAAGGTCTGTCGTATTACTTATCTTCTCGGCGGGTAATGGTAAAACCGAGTGGCGACCGATAATTTTGCGAAGTTCGAATATTATCGAGTGAAATGTGGTTAAATAGCCTTCCGCCCGACGTAAAGTGCAAAACTAACTAGTAAAATAATTCTGGGTTAGCTTACCCTCCGAAGTGGAGGGCCTTCACCAGCTTCTGCGGAGCGGTGATGGCCCGCAAAGAGGAGGACGAGAGAGTGCGCCGCGGGGAGGTACATCTACCTCCTCCTCCCCCCTAACGGCGTACTCCTCGCAACCCGACCGAGAGCGGGGCGGGGCGGGGAAAAGACATTTGCCCCGCGGCACTCCCCCTAGGCAAACACCGCCTGGGAGTGCCTGCAGCCGCGTATACCAGCGGCACGAGTGGTATGCGGAAGTTCGGCGTCCTGGCGGGACGAACGGGGCGCCGAACAAACTCCCACAACGAACGGGAGGAGTGGCTGGGTGGGGTGGTGTCACACCCAGCCACAATATAGATAAAGGATCGGCCGCAAGGCCGCGAGCTAGCGCTCGAGAGAAGCGAGCCTTGTGAAGCTCGGCGCAGGAGGCGCCCCAGAAGTAATGATAGCCAGTTCCCGGGGCGTCTCCATAAGCGCAGTGAAGGACACCCGTGGAGTTTTAGTGGGTAAGAATCCCACACTCCCCTCGCTCCGTGCCCGAGGAGCGGGGGGGTCTTCCCCCTCATAACACCAGAGGGGGCCGCTGGGCCACATACCGGGCTTCAGCTCAGGAAACCCAGCGGTCGAAGATTTCTCCACGTTAAAAAAAAAAAAAGGGTGGTGTAGGGTTGTAGCCGGACGCGGCCGTTAGAGAGTGTGGGAGTCACGTTATTATTTCCAAAATCACGGTCGCCACTCGGTTTGACCTATAACTACCGAGAAGGTGTGCTCGAGATATAATCTCTAATATAAGATAGGGTAATTTCTCCCCTCTGTTGCAGGTGTGTATCCCCGATGGATCATCACCGTCGCTGCCGCTTCCCCGGATCCTCGCTTCACCGCATACCAGGTAGCTGCTCACTGATGCCGGGTCCCCTGGATCCTCGCGTCACCGCATACCAAGTTACCGCTCGCATATATTAATCATTAACGTTTATTAAATATTCGCTTTGTGTTGTAGGTGGATGCCCCGTGGACCATCACCGTCGCTGCGCTCTCCGTATCGGATATCCGCTGGCCTCGATTATTAACGATACTAATTTATTTTCTTCTGTTTCAGGTTCCTGCCCAGGATGGATCGTCGCCGAAGATGAACTTCCCCGGAGTCTCGCTTCACCAAGGAGTCAATGGACAACGTTGTAGCACCGCCGTGGGACAAGGTGAGTAGAAGGTAAGTACGTTAAATTAATCTTGAGACACGACTTTCACTAAAGACGAATTATTTATTATAAATCGTTAATACTTGTATTTGTTACAATGTTTCAGTTCACGCACGCAATGTGTCGTATTACAGATGGTGGCTATTCACCGCTCGCTATTGTAGAACGAGAAATTTAACGCGCAATCACGCGGGAGTTACCGGTTGTTATATACAGTGCGTAGAACGTCCGCACGCTACGACTGTATCCGATAGACTGCCAAGAGCAACGTTGCTCGCTGTGGCTCCCTACCACTCGGGCTATCCCCACTCTTGGGTTGTTATTCTCAATTTCGCGATCACGCCACCCTGACGTCATCCGTTTTTGCATGTTTTCGCACATGCCGACACGCTGTTTTCGCGTGGTTGACGCGTGTGTCCCCTGTAACTCCTATCGTGGGGCCCCGACATGGAAATTTCCGTTGCAGGTACACTGTGTGGGACCTCCCCAGACGGCACCGCTGCACCAGGTTTTCGTTTTTCGGAGTTTTGGCCGGAGGTTGACGCCGACCTGTGCGCACCCTCTCGGGGATGCTCTTTAGTCCGTTGGCAGTCGACTTTCTCGGAGAAGATGCCCGTGGACGATTCTGGTGCTCCGATGTTGACGCCGACCTATGCGCACCCTCTCTGGGATGCCCCTCGACACTTTGGCACCCGACTTCCAGGCGGAAACTGGCTGGGTCCATTTCCAGCCCTCCGACTTTGACGCCGACCCTCTAGGCCCGTGTCCCAGGTCCTCGAGAGGACGTCCCCGCAGTCAGTTCTCGGAGATGACCCCTACGTAGCTACTTCGCGAATGCGTTATCGTACTTTGACGCCGACCCGACTGGGACGTGTACCAGGTCCCTCGCAACGCGTCTCCACTATCGAATCTCCGATATCAGTTCCAATTTTAGAACGCGTCACCGGACATTGTCGCCGACCTACTAGGTACGCGTACTAGGTCTCAACGAACACGTTACAAGTATCGTTTCTCGGAGAAAACATCTAGGTAGCTACTTAGCGAACGCGTTATCCGACTTCGACGCCGACCGGACTGGGACGTGTACCAGGTCCCTCGCGACTCGGCTTCGTTATCACACTTCCGATATCAGCTCTCGTTTTCGAACGCGTCATCGGACATTGTCGCTGACCCACTAGGCGTGTATACTAGGTCTAAAATAACGCGTTTCAACTATCTGTTCTCGGAGAAAACGCCTGTGTCGTTATCTCGCGAACGCGTTGTCGCACGCTGATGCCGATTGATCCGGAGTGAATACCGAGACCCAGTCGTTGATCTCGCGTGACTTTATACTGGAGATTGTGTGTGGTTCGTGCCTATTTACGCGACTTTTCGCTCGATTCTCGCTCGCGTAAAGTTAAAGTGAAATCAAACGTACTTTCATTGTTAGCGTGAGCCAAACGAGAAGTAAACAGTGAACTGTGTGAAATAAATCGAATTACGCATTACATTTAATGTAAAGTAACAAAACTGCCGAACTGGCCGTGCCTTATGGGCTTTCAACTATATTAATCTTACATACTACTTGTGGGCCTGTCATCGTAACGCGAAATCGAAATCACTTTGGGACAAAACGTGTGGTCATATTATCCCAAGAAAAGAGTAATAATAATCGCCATCTATGGGCTTCGCGTACGCCTAACTTACAAGCCATCGCCTGCCCGGAAGGGCCTCTCGTCCACCGGAATCCATGAGATCCCTGTGGCGCTCCTCGCGGCCACCCCGAAGTGGACGGCCGGGACCGCTTGTCCACCAGGATCAAAGATGTGCCCCTGTGGTACTCCTATCTTCATCGTGGTGATTCCCTCGGTTGGTCTCGTACCGTGCTCGGCCGCTATTTGCCGCCGTCCCGAAGTGGGCGGCTGCAGGGTCAGGTCGAACGTTCGGTCACAACCTTACCGAAGAGTGGTGTAGAATTGTAACCGAACGGTACGTAATCGGGCTACGGGACACGTTATTTTGTCCTATAAGTCATCGGTCGCCACTCGGTTTATCCTAATTCCACCGAGAAGGTAAGTATTTATGATATCATGGTTAACCAATTTGTTTAAACAATCTCCTTTTCAGGTTCCCGTCACGGATGCCGCATCTCCAGTGCCTACTCTCGGATCACTGTTACTAATCACCAGCCTTTTTTTTTTTTTTTTTTTTTTGATAACGGTGGGGAAATCTTACATCGAATACCCCCGTCCCCCGGGGGAGAGGACGGGCGGTTATGTCGGATTCTTACCGACTAAAACCCCACCGGGTGCCTTCCTCTGCGCTTTTATTGGGGGAGGTGGCGGGAACTAACTATATCCTTCCGCCACCCCCCAGCGCTAACCAGCTCGTGCCCCTCTCGTCGGAGAGGAGCACAGGCTCCCAGCCTGATTGGAGCCGCTTCTCTATCGTGCCCGAGGCGGGACACCACCGTCTCAGCCACCCAGCCATGTGGGGGAAGGTAATGTCGGCCCGCTAGGATCCCCCGCCCGCGGACCGACCCTCCCCCCGGGCCCCTCATTACACGCAATTGCGTGCAGTGAGGAGCGCGAATGCACGTGGCGCATACCCAGGGCCGCAAAAAACAAAAACAAAAAAAACCGGATATGCGACTAGTGCTTGGGCGGCCAGTTGAATGGCCGCCCTAACTCTCTCTTCCTCCTCGCGCCATTCTCCTCGTAGGGGGGGGGGTATCATCCCCCTCCCCCGCAACCTTATCCCACACCAGTCCTTGGCCGGGCCGGTGCAGGTGGGCGCCTTCCGCGGGCTCCCCCCCTTCTGGGAGCTCTCCCGCGCGGCCTTCTGAAGGCGCCACGGTCCTCCGACGGTAGGTTAGGGTCCGGACGTTCTCCGCGCCGGACCCTCTCCGCCTCCTCCTTCTGCACCATGACTTGGCCACAGAAGGAGGTTACGGCCGCCCATTTCACCTCGCTCCCGACCATCGCAGCCACTATGGCCGAGAGCGAGAGGTCCTCCCCGACGCGGCTCCTGAGGACCCGGCGCTCCTCCTCCCACGCTGGGCAATACTGCAGCGTGTGCTGCGCCGAGTCCAGAACTGCGTCGCAGTGGTGACACTGCGTGGTCCGCTCTTTTTCGATTCGACACAAGTACTCCCCGAAACAGCCATGTCCGGTGAGCACCTGCGTCAAATGGAACGATACTAATCACCAGCCTAAGTCAACGTGGGATCAAGATGGCTGACCACCGCTTGATCGGATAAGTTACAGTACCAATGGTTAATCAACCCAAATAACTCTTTCTATTTTTAGGTTCTCGCTGCGGGTGCCTCATCTGCATCGCCGTCCCATGGATCATCGCTGCTGTGCGTCGCCCAGGATCGTCGCGTTCACAAGATAGCCGACCACCGCTCTCACCAGGTAAGTATGAGTAACGTGGTTAATCAACTTAATTAATATTGATTATTTGTAGGTTCTCGCTGCGGGTGCCTCATCTGCGTCGCTGTCCCATGAATCATCGCTACTGCGCGTCGCCCAGGATCGTCGCGTTCGCAAGATGGCCGACCAACGCTCTCACCAGGTAAGTATGAGTAACGCGGTTAATCAACTTAATTAATACTGATTATTTTTAGGTTTCCGCTACGGATGTCGCATCTGCTAGCCCCACCGTTGATGCACCGATGGTAATTTTCGACCCGGATCGCCGCTTCTTCAAGATGGCTGCCCTCCGTTTAATCAGGTAAGTGTAAGGTAAGTAATTGCGACTTTGTCGTAACTTTCACAAATGATTATTCCATTTATTCATATTGATCGTTTTACACAGATGGTCGTTCACATTTATTTATTCCGCGCAAGATGGCGGTCGCACGTCTCGCTAAGTGCGTAATTTCCGTTTCGGTACTATGATACCGTTCGCCTTTCGTATCGGCGACTTTTAACGCGTTATGCGGGCGTTCCCGTTTGTTTCGGACGCTGGGGTAATCTAATTTTGTATTCCGGATCACTATCGCGATAATTACTGCGACACGTCGGGACATACGCGCGAGACCAGTGTTACCTCTACGAGCGCCCACGAGAGACTGCCACGAGTATTGGTCTGCGCTGTGGCTCCCCACTTTCGTTATTCTATCCCTACTACGGTATCACGGCCGCTTTCTCTTTCGGTAATTTTCCACGCTACGCAGTTACAATAGGTGTTTACCGCTTGCGGTCACGCCAGATGTTCGTGACGGAAATTTCCACTTGTTATGCTATAAGTGCGACGCACTTTCTCGATGCCCGGGTAGTGGTTTTCCACCCCCCGGGATTTTCGACTTTTTACATCGCCGACCCGCGTGTCCGGTCTCTCTTACGTCCCTATAGAGGCATCCGGACCGACTTCCTAGAAAAAACGTCCCGGTCGATTTCGTGTTACCCGACGTCGACGGTGACCTCCGGTGCTCGCTTGTACGATCCCTAAGAACTACCATCCGGACTTGGTTTTCGCATCCGGTGTCCGGGTATCAATTTCGCGGACCGTCCCCGTAACTTCGGTCTGAGTGGTCAGATCTTTACGGTGACCTCCGGTGCTCGCTTCGACGAACCCTCAGAACTACCATCCGGACTTGGTTTTCGCATCCGGTGTCCGGGTATCGAATTCGCGGACCGTCCGTAGTCTGTATGTGGCACGACGCCTTATGTTATACGCGCGGTATCGCGATCCATGCGCGAACAAATAAACAATACTCACGGCCGTGCCGGGCACTAATGTGCCAAAATAATTCAAGTAAATCGTTAAAAGGAGATGCTATCCCTATATGCGCCGTCGCTCGGCGGACCTAATCGTGTTACTTAATCCTAACTTACATTCTATTGTGTCGTACGAGACTCTTGGGTGATAGGGCTCCGCCCGCCTGGAATGCGCGGTTGTCGTCGTTGTTCCGTCAGGTGGCCGACACGTCGCGTACGGCTGCAGGGTCAGGTCGAACGTTCGGTCACAAGCTTACCGTCGGTCAGGTTAGAGCTAGTTGTCCTGCCCCTTCGGGGGATCCAGAGCTGACTGGCGCCAGGCGCGTCCCCGGGTTGCGGATAGGGGGATGGCCTTCACATTGCGTGGAGGTTAGCCGTGAATAACCAATAAGCGGTCGCGCACAATCAGCGGTGGGACTCCTTGGACGGGGTGGGCTCTCCTCTGGGAAGGGGGAGTTCTATAAAGTGCCCTATGTCCGGTAAGGATCCCATGACGAGGCGAGTGAGTGCCGCCTCTAAATAAGCACTCCAACCCCCCGGGCAGGCCGGGCTCGTCAGCTTTTTAGCAACCGGTCTAGGAGAAGGAAACTCCGAAATTAAACCAAGAATATGGATCATGAAATGGAAGACAAAATAGGTTTGAACTCCCTGGGTTCGGATACCAGGGGCCGGCGGTTGGATGGTGATCAGCACCCAGCCATACTTCCGTCGTTAACCAGAGATGGGGCAGATGGTATTACAGATGCAGCTGAGTCAACCGCGAGCTTAGCTGTTGATAGGGTTATCGCGAGGTATAATTTGCCGGAGCTACAGGTCCTCCATCGTGTAGCTCGGACGGGCGGGACGGACTCGACCACCCCCCCCTATTAAGGAGCGGCTTCGGACCAAGTCCGCTAAGAACGCGGAGAGCAAGACGGCACCGCCCAAGGAGCTCCCGATGGAGCCCGCTGTGCTGGAGGCGGAGAAGAACGCGTTTAACCGCAGCAGAATCATACAGCGCTCACCGTCGCGCGTCAGCGTCCCTGGGGCCATGGGTGCGGCATAAGAGGTAGCGGCCTCCGTGGTGTTAAAGGGGACCGAGGACAAGAATGCGGCTACTCTGGCCCTCTGCGCGGTGGATGCCGCGGCGGGTTCCGTGGCACACCCGGCGATCGCTGATTTGATCGACATGACGGGAATTGATTTCGCGAGCCTGTCGATGACTTCCGCGGG
The DNA here is from genome assembly GCA_030770355.1 of Harpagoxenus sublaevis. Taxonomy (NCBI): domain Eukaryota; kingdom Metazoa; phylum Arthropoda; class Insecta; order Hymenoptera; family Formicidae; genus Harpagoxenus; species Harpagoxenus sublaevis. Next base: position 10,249 of record JASTWR010000464.1, read on the forward strand.
ATTGGACCCGCCGGGGTACAGGATGCCTGGCTTCGGCGCGACTGGCCTGAAGCGGAACGAGGTCGGGAGAGTTGAGAACAAGGACAGTACGAGCGCCTCTGCTGCTGACGTGGAACATACCCTCGAGAAGAGACACCCTAGGGAGTCGGTCAAGAGGAATGCAGAAGTCAGCCCACTGATGCAGGCCGACAGGGCGGACTCGAGTGAAGACCGCACGCAGCGACGCGTCACGCGATCGACTCCAATGATTGCGGACTCTGACGACGAATCAGACGTCGGAACTAAGAGGTCCCCGCCACGATCGAAGGGAAAGACCAGGCCGAAAAAGGTGGCCAAAACAACGGCCACGGCCGCAGAGGAGGCAGACTTAATCGCTTATGTGAGGAACCTTCAGCCTGGTTCGCTAAAGGAGTGGAGGTTGCCCGGTTGGGCAATCTTGGGTGCCAGCTGATGGAGAACGTGGAGGTCATCAGGCTGGCCTCGAGAAATCTCCAGGGCGCTATGAGCGGTAAGCTGAGGGATTATGCTGCCCTCACCAAAGACATAGTCGGGGTCTTAGTCGAGAGATTCGAGGACCGCGGGGACACGGCTCTCCTGAAGCAGCAGGTGGCGGACCTGACGGCGCAGTTGAGGATCGCCCAAAGGTCGGAGGAAGACCGTCGGAGGGAGGTACGTGCCCTCGAAACCCAGGTTTGGGAGCTCCGGGAGGAGATGGAGCAACTGAAACGGGGCAGCGCCCCCCCTCGAAAACCGGGGGAGTGGAACTCAGGCCTTACGACCGAGGGAGCCTCGTCTATTCCCTCAACTAGCGGACCGGAGCTTGAATGGGAATTCCCTGCCCGGGGCAGCCTCACGGGTGAGAGGGTGCCGAGTGGCCAGACTCCTACGGATGCGAGGAGGAAAGCGCCGGACGACCGGCCTCCTGCGGGAGCGAAGAGGAGAGTGGATCCCCGCACGCCAAGCAAGAGGACTGGAGGGGGGGAGCAAGTTGGTCTACGCGATTCCACGGAGTTTCCCGCCCTTTCTGGAAATAAGAAGAGGGGGAGACCCAGGGCGGACCCGAATCAAGTCACCCCGCGGCACACAGGGAAGCCCAGGGAGCCGATAAGGGAACCTGTCGCCGAAGATCAGGCTCGGAGAGGACCACAGGAGGAACCTGGTGGGCAAATCCAGGAGGCGGAAGAGGAGGAGGAGTGCGGTGCAATCCTCGACACCGGGTCCTGTGCGGAGATCCGCGCCGGTGGACCCTGGCGTCGCTGATGATCGTGCGGGACCGTGGCGTAGGCCCCCGAGGACGGCTGCAGTGAGTATCACCGGCCGGGCCGAAGGGTTCTCCTATGCGGCCGCTCTGAGGACGGCGCGGGAAAAGATCTCTCTGGCTGACCTTCGTATTGAGACGAAGGTCAGGAAGGCCGCCAACGGAGGGTTCCTTATCGAGGTCATGGGGCCCGAGAGAGCTGGCAAAGCGGATGAGCTTGCTCGCAGGTTGCGCGAAGTGATCCCGGAAGGGGAGGCTGTGGTGTCCAGGCCGGTTATGAAGGTCGAGCTTCGAATCTCCGGACTGGACGAGTCGGTGACCCCGGAGGAGGTCCGTGCTTTGGTCGGTGACCTGGGGGCATGCCGCCCCGATGAGGTCAGGGTGGGCGACATCCGGTCTCTGAGGAGTGGCCTGGGGACGGTCTGGGTGCAGTGCCCGCTGACCTCCGCCGTCAGCGTCGCTTGGCCCCAAACCAGTTCGGGTTCCGCAGGGGGCGCTCGACCGTCGATGCACTCCTTTTGGTTAAGGATACTATCAGGAGGGCTACCGCGGGCGGTAAGGTGGCCATGGCTATCGGGCTCGACATCGCCAATGCCTTCAACTCGGTCCCATGGCGCGTGGTTAGGGCGGCGGTAAGGAGGAAGCGCTTCCCCGATTATCTCTGCCGAATTATCGAGGCCTACCTTTCGGAGCGTACGGTAGAGTACGTCGACAGCAGGGGGGAACTTAAACGCCGGGAGATGTCATCCGGAGTTCCGCAGGGCTCCATCCTTGGTCCCCTCCTGTGGAACATTGCGTTCGACTCCATTCTTCGAATGCTGGCTCTCAGTGGCTGTGCCATCATTTGTTACGCGGACGACACGATGGTCATAGTCACGGCTAGAAACACCCATCGGGTGTTTGACAAGGCCAACAAGTTTCTGCGGCGGGTGATTGAGAGGATCCAGGCTTTGGGACTGACCATCTCCGAACCCAAAACCGAAGTGGTTCTCTTTGGCGCCCGAGCGGGCGGGCTGACGGTGAGAGTGGGTGGGACCGAGGTAGCACCGAAGGACCACATGAAACACTTAGGCGTCATCATTGACAGCGGCTGGACATTTAGGTACCACTTTGCGTACGTGGCGGATAAGGTGGCTAAAATCACGCGCGCCCTAAGCTGCCTAATGCCGAACCTGAGAGGTCCGTCGGAGAGCAAGCGCCGGCTGTACTACAATGTACTACTGTCGGTCATGACGTACGGCGCCCCGGTCTGGAGCGACGAGTTCAACACGTCACGCCACGGGCTCCCGCTTCTTAACGCCCAGAGGACCATCGCGCTGCGTGTCATCGCGTCGTACAGGACGGTGTCCGTGGACGCAGCGGTACTGTTGGCGCGAGCTCTGCCACTTGGCCTGCTGGCTGCGTGTTACAAGAGCACCTACGAGCGTACTCATGCCATCAAGCAGAGGCAGGGATGGACCTTGGACGAGATCGAGACGGCCAGGAGTGAGGAGAGGATTCGCCTCCGGGGTAGATGGAGGAGGTACCTCAGAAACAGAAGCGAGTTTGGAGAGAGGACCCGTCTTGCCATCTGTCCTCACATGGACCTGTGGGTGGATCGAGTTCACGGGTTCCTCTCTTTTCACCTCACCCAGCTCCTTTACGGGACATGGTTGCTTTGGAGCATACTTGTTCCGAATTAAAAGGGCGGAGAGTCCTCGGTGCTTGCACTGCGACTCTGGCGACGACGACACGCCGGAGCACACTGTGCAAAACTGTGTTGCGTGGCAGGAGGAACGTGCGGAGCTGTCTGGCACTGTAGGCGTGGATCTGTCCTTGCCCGCCATCGTGGGACAGATGGTGCGATCCAGCGAGGCATGGAGGTCATTCTCTCGCTTCGCTGGAAAGGTAATGATCCAGAAGGAGGATGCAGAAAGGCGCAGGCAGGAAGAGCGCGCTTCACCTGGCGCTCGGGGCCCACGCAGGGATGCGGCGTCTGAAGAGGACGACGGTGTATAGGCCGCTCATACTCGGATGTCTCGATGTCTAGAGGTGATCAGGCTGCAAACGTTACGTGCGTTGCGTAGCCGGTTCCCAGGTCAACTGGTTTGAACCTGAGAGGTTCCTCTCTCGCGTGTCGCGGAACGGTATGTTACGCGTTTTCTGTTTTGTCCGGTGCCCGGTCGCTCCACGACCTGGTGCGGAAATCGCGTTGAACGCCGGATGTCGTGGTCTCATCCGGTTATGTTAATATGTTAGAATCCGTGGGGATGGGGGGCGTAAGCCCCATCCGGATGGGGGTCTCCTGGAAGTAATACTTCGGTAGTTTCCGGGAAACCCCCATTTCTCCGTTAGGTAGGCCATCGTGGTTAGGTTTAGTGGGCAGGGTATACATGCAGTATCGTAAGCGATGTGCACTGTCATACAATCCCACACTACCATCGTTCCCCGCAAGGGGGACGGTGGTGTCTTCCCCGAAAGGGGCTACTGGCTGAAACTGGGACTTGTCCTGGGGATTCCAGTAGTAAAAGATTCCTCCACGTAATAAAAAAAAAAGAGCTCGTAGCCCGTCCGGTTACAAAGTCACCCTCCGCCCGGTAAGGTTAGGTCGAGTTACAATAATTTCGACGACCGGTCCGGTCACAACCTAACCTAACGTGTCCGGTTACAACCTCTCTGCCAACTCGTCTCGAAGATGAGTTCCCCAAAGTTAGTTTCCGCATGCGCTACCGCTTGTTGACGCCGACCTACTCAGAGCGTTTACTAGGTCTTCTCGAAAACGTTCCCGCCAAGTCGTCTCAAAGATAAGCTCTCTAAAGCTAGTTTTCGCACGTTTTATCGTTCATTGACGCCGACCTATTGAGAACGTATACCAGGTCTCTTGAAAGACGTTTTCGCCAACTCATCCCGAAGATGAGCTCTCTAAAGCTAGTTTCCGCGTGCGCTATCGCACATCGACGCCGACCTACTCAGAAAGTGTACTAACTCTTTTGAAAGACGTTTTCGCTAACTCATCTCGAGGATGAGCTCTCTAAAGCTAGTTTCCGCACGCGTTATCGTTCATTGACGCCGACCTATTGAGAACGTGTACCAGGTCTCTTGAAAGACGTTTTCGCCAACTCATCGCGAAGATGAGCTATCTAAAGTTAGTTTCCGCGTGCGCTATCGCACATCGACGCCGACCTACTCAGAAAGTGTACTAGGTCTTTTGAAAGACGTTTTCGCTAACTCATCTCGAGGATGACCTCTCTAAGGCTAGTTTCCGCATGCGTTAACGCACTCTGACGCCGACCTACTCAGCGCGTGTACTAGGTCGCTCCGATCACCGTTGCGTCTTTATTTCCCGGAGATTGTGTGTGCTCGTGCCGTTTCGCGCGATATTCATGCCCGATTCTTGCGCGCGTCAAAATAAAACTCATTTCATTAGTTGCGTGAGCCGGAAAGAAAATTAAATGGTAAATAGGGCGGAATAAACAAAATTACCCTTATACCTTAAAACTAACGCAAAAGACCAAGTGGCCGTGCCTGATGGGCGCATTCTTAACTCTTACTTACAAACTATTGGTTGGCCTATGACCGACATGGAAAATGGTAACGGAAAATAAAACAAAAGGTGCGCCAATGGTTATTTACCAATACTCAAAAGAAAATATAAATCAACGGTTAGGCTACGCGTACCATGATCGCTCGCCGTGTTCTCCTCGTCGGTCCATCATTGAAGGTGGGGCTAGTCGAGGTCCGAGACCTCGTCGCTATCAGGACTCTGAAAGTCGTCCGATGGCTGCTCTACCTCGCCACTGGGGGTTGGCACCCACACTATCGGCGCGTCCACCGGTACTACCGGCACATCGGCTGACCCCTCGCGCCGCTCGGGAGCTGGCCCCTCGTCCACCGGGATCAACGGCATGTCCAGAGGCCGTTGCTCCAACGTTGTCAGCAATGCCTTGTTCTCGCCGCCCGTTTCCGCGGGCATCGCCACGCGCTCCAGTACCACCCGCGGCGACCCCCTCATCCGCACGAGCGCTTGAGAAGCGTGCGGTCGCAAGGTCAGGTTAGGTTGTTGTCGGAGCCATGGCCGCGGTCGGATGTGCCGTGAGTGAGCTCCGTATATATGGACGGTATTGTGTAATTAGTTCGCAAATTCTGACGCTTTTCGGTTGTGTGCCGACATTATCGAGGACGAGGAATTGGCCTGTCGTAAATTCTTCAGGATCTGTTTGTTAATTATTGAGATATTAATTTACGAAGTTTGAGCCTGACACGTGGCGGCCGTTACTTTCTCTGAAAGAACCGGCTGTTTCTTTCGGAAGACCGTGGTAGCCACTCTGGTTGACATCCAAGGACCAGGGGCGAACCACCGAACTTGCCAGTGTGTAATTGACAGTTGTGCGACGTCCCGGTGAGTTCTGTGTTATATAAGGTCTCTTCGCCGTGATAAATTGGCTATCTCATTGTTTCGTTCTGTCGGCCGCTATCTTGCGCTTCGACATGCGTGTTGTTGCCCCTGTGACGACACTCGTTTTTGGGCCTCCTGAACCTTAATTAAACGGATATCGGAGCTGGAGATTATGTGGATCTTCGTCGAGCTGGGCTGGGATGGCATTGTGTATGCTATACATCGGCAATTATATTGCGATTACCTTAGAGAATGCTCTGTGAGGCCTGCAATTTAGGTGTAATTAGTGCACGTGCGCGTCGAGGATGTTCACCACGTTGCGATAGTATTGGTGTGATCATCGTGCCATATATCGATACATTGATACTCGCGCCCCGCATGCTCGGAGGCTCCTGTACTGCCCGGGATAAGCTTTGCTGTTTCGGCCGTGTCTGCTGCGGAGCAGGATGTTCCTCAGGGCATGGTGTATATGACGGCGCCGTCGGCCTCGTATCGTGTGGTCTGACTTGAGCTTGACCTTGACACGCATTTTATCGGGATCTGTTAGGCCCGGTTCCACAACTTAACTTTAAACTGCGTTTAACCGTTAAACCTAGTTTAAAGGAAATGTTGCATTCCACAACTGCCATAAACTTCGGTTAACGTCGATTTCCTACGGTTAAAGTTGAACGTCGAATTTTGGGCGTTTGGTAAATATAAACGAGGTTTAGTAGTGCAGCACCGATCTCAACGTCAAAGTTTGTTGCGTACAGGTTATGGTGAATAGTTACAGTATTTCCATTTATTGCTTAAAAATAATTAATAATATAAACAAAAAGTGAGAACTTAATTTGTTACAGAAATATGGAACTAGCATATATATTATCTTCATCTGAAGATGAAGAATTTGAAAATGTAATGTATCGACGTCCGAAAGTTATAAGAAGAAGACCATTATACTTTGAAGAATACGACGACATTGATTTTCATGCGCAATTTCGTTTGAGTAAGGAATCTGTTACTGCAGTACTAGCAGAAATTGAGCAGGAAATTTCTCATAAAACTGAACAGTAAGTATAAAGTTGATTTAAAATATTGGATTATTACTTTGACAGATTACATTCTATAATAAAACAGAGTAACAATAACATAAAAATCAGTTATTATAAAACAAATTTAATCAAATCAATAATGTAAAATAATTGATCATTATTATTAACAAATTTATAATTCTGCTGAAATGTTCAAGTGCACAATATTCTGTATAAATGTTTAACACACATTCAGATCACTATCCAATAAACGTCAACAGAAATATAACCCATATATTATTATTGTATTTAAATTGTGCAGTGTAAACATTGCAATGTTACTGTTGCTTGGTGTTTACTGGATATGAAATAAGCAAGAGATAGCATGATTAAAATACAAATAATAAAAATTTTTTTGCCAGAAACAATGTTATATCTACAATGAAACAGCTTCTTCTGACATTAAGGTTTTATGCAACTGGGAGTCATTTATTATCAGCAGGAGATTATTCTGGAGTGAGCAAAACAAGTTCTCACAGAATCATTCATCGGGTGACTGCTGCTATTGCTCGTCTTTGACCAAGATATATAAAGTTTCCTATGCTTGCCGAGGAAATAAAGAGAGAACAGATAAAGTTTTTTGATATTGCACGATTCCCAAGAGTAATAGGTTGCATAGATTGCACTCACATAAAAGTACAGTCATTTGGTAAGTAATATTCAACTTTTGAAAGGAAATATGTTAACAATAAAACGATTAGCGCATATATTTGTATAGGCGTAACACGCACACATATACATGAATTATTCTTTAAATTATATATTAAAACAAACAATAAGATTTATTCCGCCAGTGAAATAATTAGAAATTAAATTCTGTGTGTTTAAAGCCGACCAACTGGCAAGTTCTTTATTATACTCTCACGACGTTTCGACCGCCCCTTTCGGTCCTTATCAAGTGAATAAGGCTAACAAATTATTATTTATCCTGGCATAATGTCCAAACTAAGCCATCTAAAAACTAAACGTTTCGGAGTCAGAGAATGTTAAAAACAGCGTAGATGAACAGATACAATAATTAATGCTTACATAATTTGAGCGTCAGTGCGTTGTGACGTGACAAATAGTCACGTCCGACACCCTGACCGGCGGGGCGGCCGAGGGGAAAGTTCGGGGATGGCACCTCTCCCGGGGAGGGGGCTGTCTCTCTATTTCGGCGAGCTTGTGTATAGGATTGACTGCTTGAATTGTAGAGCTTCATACGTCGGACAAACGAAAAGACACCTTGGTACGCGCATTAAAGAACACCAAGCTGACATAAAGAAGGATGTCAGCAAACAGTCTGTGGTCAGCAAGCACAAGCTTACATATTGTTGCGCCCGTGCCGAGACGCCCGGTAGAAGCCCGGTAGGCAGCCGCGAAGCGCTGCCTGATGACGTGCCTGACGACGTGCCTGACGACGCGCTTGACGACGTGCCGAACAACGTTGTTTACTAAGGGTACGAACACATGGAGCGGAACAGCGTACGCAGAAAATCGCGGAACGAGAGCCGTGACCAATCACGAGCGTTCCGTGATTTTTAGCGACTTTCCGCGGTTTTCAGCGGACAGACCGCGGAATTGCACAATTGTGCACCTAGAACATATATTTCGTTAATAAAGAGACAACATAAACAAGAAAATATCACAAATAGTAAGAAAAATTAACACCTACTAATTCTATTTATTACCTGGCAGTTATTATTATTATTTTACAATTTATTCCAGCTGTTTGGAGGTTAGCGATGACACATCCGCAACAATTCTTTACGCGAAATTATAGTCCTACATTCACATGGAGCGGAATGAGCAAAGCGTAACGACTAGTATGTCTCAATAATTACTTTTTAACCATTCTATTTACAAGTAATTATTATTATCATGTTCATAAATGTTACATTTAATGGGTTTTCTGTTAGAAATATTTAACTTAATGCTTAAAATATTAAAATAAAGTTTTAACAAATTTCAAATGAAGACTTGTGATTGGTTGCTCGCAATCCGCGTTGCTTTCGTTACGCTTCATGTGAACGTAGGGATTGTAAATTCACGCAACAAAAATAGCGGAACGCTCGTGATTGGTCAAGGCTCTCGTTCCGCGATTTTCTGCGTACGCTGTTCCGCTCCATGTGTTTGCACCCTAACAGTCGCCATTCAGATTATCCGCCGGGCCTTCGAGCCAGACAGACGTTTCACGAGCTATCTCTGTATTCTCTGAGACTATATTAAACGAGTTCTCTTCCAACTGAGAGTGATTATTCCCGGAAACGGGATCGCGCGCCGCGTTCGCGAGTGAGTGCGTGAGTGAGTGTAGCGAACGCGCGGACGAGCGCAACATTTTGGGGCTCGTCCGGGATCGGACGAGCGACCGTGGAATAGGCGAGCGGGATGGCTTCAACGGCGCCTTCCACGAGAAAGCGAGCCCGGGCGGAGACTCCCCAGTCGGATGCCCCGGAGGGGACGGCGATGACGACGGTTGCGGCGACCCTCCAGACGGTGATCCGGGAGGTGCGACTCCTGCGCGAGGAACAAGCGCGGAGGGAAAGGGAGTACGCGGCGACGTTCCGCCAGCAGGAGGAGGAGCTCCGCCGTCTTCGGGGGACAATCTCCGGCAGCGGCATACAGCTAAGTCCTTCCTTTTCTAGAGCGTCCGGGGACTCGGGAACGCAAGTCGCGAGCGGCGCGGGGGCGCGAATCGTGCACAAGGGGGACGCGGTCGCGAGCGGCGCGAGTGCGGGTTTCGCGCACGCGGGGAGAGAGACGCGGTCGCGAGCGGCGCGAGTGCAGGTTTCGCGCACGCGGGGGAAAGTGTCGCGGTCGCGGGTGCCGAGTTAGGGTATAAACTTAAACCCGACACATACGACGGGACAGTTTCGTTGCAAGAATATCTTTCGCAACTGAATTTAATTGCGCGTGCGAATCGCTGGGATGACGCGACAAAAACGATCGCGTTGGCTTCGAGTCTGAGGGGGAAAGCGCGCTCGGTTTTTGAGTCGGTGCAGGATGTCGAGCGGTTGAATTTCACGGAATTAAAAGCGAAGCTTGAGTTGCGTTTCGGGGAGGAACGTCAGTCGCAAAATTGCTAAGCGGCGTTTACAAATCGAAAGCAGAAATTCGGGGAGGATCTAGCCACACTTGGCTCCGAAATTGATAGACTCTCGCGCCTTGCGTATCCCGAATGTCCCTACGAGTTGCGCGACAAAATCGCCTGCGCGCAATTTATTACGGCCGTGACTGATAATTTTATCAGGCGAGCGCTTCAGAGATAGAGGGAATAACCTCTCTGAATCTGGCCGTCGAAAAGGCCAAGGCGCTAAAGATAATTCAGGGGGATGGTTTTGAAAGAAACAGAGAGAGTTTTAATAGAAATTTTTCGAAAAAGGAAACTGAAAACGTGCGGGGTAGTGATAAGAGTAAGGAGGGAGGAAAGAGTGAAGGGAGAGAGAAAGGGGGAAAAGGCCCGAAAGGGAATTGGCGTGGCAGCAAGTTTGGCGCCGGCCGGGGGGAGTGCTGGACGTGCGGCAAAACGGGGCATTTCCGATCGGAATGCCCCAATGAGGGAAACGCGGTTTAGTTGAGCTTAGCGGGGTAGGCTCAACTTTAATGGAAAATTCCCCGGATGTTTGCCGTTTTAGGCATTTAAAAATAGACGATAAGGAGGATTTTTGTTATAAAGGACTGTTAAATGGAAAATGTTGTTTTTTTAAGATAGATACGGGCTCCGATGTTTCAATAGTGTTGATTGGAGATGAAGTAAAAAGAATTAAAGTAGAAAATCGTAATCTTAGATATCCAACTGGAGAGAGAGTTTCTTTTGAATCTAAAGTTCTGATGAATGTTCAAATTGGAGAATATTCTGTCGAAGTTTTTATGTTTGCTGCGGAAATAAGTGATAAATGCTTAATGGGAAAAGATTTTCTTGAGAAAGTAAATTTGAAAAATGTTTTTGAACCTTTCTTTGTTAATTCCGAATTAAATGAGGAGAGAAGTTTTAGTTGTTCTCGTGTCAAAGCTTCTTCCGAGGGAGACTCTTCTATCTTAAAAGAACTTTTTGAAAATAATTCTGGGAGCTTGAATAAAGCTCAGAAAGAAATTTTTGCCGATTTTCTGAAAGATTTTCGGGATGTGTTTTCTGAGACTATTGTTGCAGGGAATTGTGATGTTATTGAGCATGTAATAAATGTGAAAGATTCTTCCCCCATAAAACAGGTCCCCCGTCGTATTCCTATTCATTTGAGAGAGGAAGTTAATAAAATGATTGATGATATGAGGAAACAAGGAGTAATTGAGGAGTCGCAAAGTCCCTGGGTCTCGCCTGCAGTTATGGTCAGGAAAAAGGATGGCACAATCAGATTTTGTGTGGATTACAGGAAGCTAAATTTTGTAACTATAAAAGATTCTTATCCTTTACCCAGAATCGACGACATCCTCGACCAGTTATCAGGTAATACTTGGTTTTGTACTTTACACTTAAAAAGTGGATACTGGCAAATTAAAATTCGTTCCGAGGATAAAGAGAAAACCGCGTTCTCTATCGGAAACGGGTTGTGGCAATTTACCGTCATGCCCTTTGGTCTTTGTAATGCCCCTGCTACTTTTCAACGTCTCATGGAGAAAGTTTTACGAGATTTATTATCAAAAATTTGTTTGGTATACCTTGATGATGTAATTATTTTTGGTAAAAGTTTTTCTGAAATGGTTGAAAACTTGAAGATTGTGCTTTTACGATTAAGAAAAGTAAATTTGAAAATTAATCCTAAGAAATGTACTCTTTTTGCTAGAAGTGTAAAATATTTGGGACATGTAGTCTCGGCAGAGGGCATAGCCACGGATTCCGAAAAAATATCTGCGGTTAGTGACTGGTCGGTTCCGCATACCAGATCACAATTACGGAGTTTCTTAGGATTCTGTTCTTATTATCGAAAATTCATCAAAGGTTTTTCTTCTTTAGCGAAACCCCTTTACTCCCTTACAGGGAATCAAGTTAAATTTATTTGGGGAGAGGAATGTCAGAGAACTTTTGACGAATTAAAGCGGGTTTTGTCTTCTCCTCCGGTACTTTCTTTTCCCAGAGGAGAGGGAGAATTTGTTTTGGATACCGATGCTTCGAATATCGGTATTGGCGCGGTTTTCTCGCAAAGACCGGAGGGGGAGGAGAGAATTATAGCGTATTTTAGTCGAGTTCTCAATAAGGCTGAGAGAAATTATTGTGTTACTCGCCGAGAACTTTTAGCGGTAGTGGACTCTATAAAATTTTTCCGCCATTACCTTTTAGGACGAAAGTTTTTAATCCGTACAGATCACGTTTCATTGAAATGGCTCATGTCTTTCAAGGATTTGGAGGGACAGCTAGCTTGTTGGCTGGAAAGACTCCAACAATATGAGTTTGAGATTGCTCATCGGAAAGGCCAATCTCATAAAAATGCTGATGGTTTGTCCAGACGACTATGTGAGAAAATCGGCTGCAAATATTGTTCAAAAATCGAAGAAAAGTCAGCCGAGGGTCAGGAAAAGACGATCGCTCGTTTAATTCTTCAGGGAGGGAATCTGGAAACTTGGCGTCAGGAACAAAGAGAGGACTCAGGAATAGCATTTATCCTTCGGGGTAAGGAAGCTGGAATTCGTCCTCCACGTTCGGAAATCCCTGACAGAGATGTTTCCGCTCAAATCTATTGGTCGTATTGGGACGCACTGGTTTTAAAAGAGGGAGTCTTATACAAGAAGAGGGAGGCTCCGACTCTAAAAACAAATTTTCTTCAGCTTGTTGCTCCTCGAAGCCGGGTCAGGGAGATTCTTGAGGAAGCCCACGATTCTTCTTCGGGCGGACATTTTGGGATCAACAAGACCTTGGAAAAGATTCGGAAACGTTTTTATTGGGCAACATGTAAACAGGATGTTGAAGACTGGTGCAAATCTTGCAAGGTCTGTGTTTCTAAGAGGGGTCCTTCTGGAAAAGGGAAATCCCCTTTACAAATCTATAATGTTGGGGCACCGTTTGAGAGGATTCAAATGGATGTTCTTGGCCCTCTTCCGACAACCAATTCTGGGAATAAATATCTCCTTGTCATCGTAGATTGCTTCACCAAATGGGTGGAAGCTTTCCCTCTGAAAAATTTAAGGGCAAAAACTGTGGCAGAAATCTTCGCCAATCAAGTTGTCTCTAGATATGGAGTTCCCTTGGAAGTGCATACGGACCAGGGGAAGAACTTTGAGTCGAAGTTGTTCGCAGAGTTAATGAATCTTCTTGGAATTAGGAAGACGAGGACTACTGCCTTGCATCCTCAATGGGATGGGCAAGTCGAGCGTCAACACCAGACTATTACTAATTATCTGGCCAAGTACGTTTCCGAAAATCAAAAGGACTGGGATCGGTGGGTACCCATGTTCTTATTAGCTTACAGATCTTCGAAACATGAGACAACTGGCGTTACTCCTGCGGAGTTATGTTTTGCTCGAGATCTTAGGTTACCTCTAGATTTGTTACAGGGAGGCCTGCCGGAGCTTCATGGAGGAGAGATGCGAACAGTGGGAAGCTTTGTTAGGACTTTGAAAGGGAAGCTTGAGGAAATCCATTCTAGAGTGAAAGAACGTATGGATGTCAAATCTTCCCAGGTGAAGGCGTGGTATGATCGAGGAGCCAGGCGGATTTCTTTTCAAGCGGGGTAGAAGGTCTGGTTCTACAATCCTCGTAGAACCAAGGGGAAGGCCCCGAAATTACAAAGCAATTGGGAGGGGCCCTTTTGCATAGTGAAAAAGTTAAGTGATGTGGTGTACTGTATCCAGAAGTCTCCCAAACATAGGAGGAAGGTTGTTCACTCAGATAGGCTGGCACTTTACTCTGAAAGAAAATTAGGGGGATAAAGTAGTTTAGAGCGAAAAGGAGCCCGTATTGTTAATAATTTTTGTTGCAAACAAGTTTTGAATAAAATGTTTATGAGAATAAAGTTTTGTAAACTGTTCAGTTCTTTAACTTTTTAAGGGTTTTCTTGTTCTGTGTTACTACGTGTTGTCTGTTTTCTTTTCCTAGAGGAGACCGACGGTACGCGTATGGAGGTCTACGAACGGGTTCGGGAGGAGTCTCGACCTGCGGCGGAACATCGGCTAGGACCTTCGTGAGCATACCGTCTCGAAGAGGACCGCCTGCCCACGGTTTTTGACCCATGGTTTTCCCGTGGGCCATAGGGCAAATGCCAGGCGGGGACTTGGGGAGCCCTGCGGGGCGCAGGGTCCATGGGAAGTTTCCCCCCCCCCCCTTGTCCGAAGATTTTGAGGAGGAGCGACGGGGCAACTGTCGTAAAAGTGGACGTCGGCTTCGGAAGATCGGAGCTCGAGGACGAGGTGAAGAGGACAGCTCTCCCTGGAGTCGGCATGGGGGAGCCTGGCCAGCTCTCCCCAAAAGGTCGATCACGGGAAGAGGACGGAGTCGTAGCGTACGGCGAGGGACCAAGAGGAGGCAGTCCGACAACCCGCAGTAGCAGCTCGGGTTGGGGCAAGGAGCGCCGGCTTGGTGTCCTGGGAGCCGAGGTCGTCTGGGTGCTGCCCTCCAGATTGTCGGGACGACAATCTAAGAAGAGGGGGGTAGTGTTGCGCCCGTGCCGAGACGCCCGGTAGAAGCCCGGTAGGCAGACGACGCGCTTGACGACGTGCCGAACAACGTTGTTTACTAACAGTCGCCATTCAGATTATCCGCCGGGCCTTCGAGCCAGACAGACGTTTCACGAGCTATCTCTGTATTCTCTGAGACTAAATTAAACGAGTTCTCTTCCAACTGAGAGTGATTATTCCCGGAAACGGGATTGCGCGCCGCGTTCGCGAGTGAGTGCGTGAGTGAGTGTAGCGAACACGCGGACGAGCGCAACAATATAATCACGACTTTGACTGGTCTAAACCGAAGATTTTACATAAAGAGAGACGATTGAAAAAGAGGGGAATCGCAGAAATGTTTTTCATCAAGAAGTGCGACAACGCTATTAACTTATAGAAGGACACTGAAAAGCTCAATGCCCTATATGATTGCGTTATTAAGGAAACATAGGCCTTCCTTCTCGTTTCCCCTCTCTCGCTTATTGTTATTTTTATTTTTATTGTTTTTAAACGTGTCTTCTTGTCTTATGCCTGTCCTTGCGACCAGTCGCAGTACCACAACCGCACGGCTCTGACATGTTTCTTTGTGTTCCATAACTGACATGTCGATTTTACATTATTATTTTTTAACACGCACTGACGCTCAAATTATGTAAGCATTAATTATTGTATCTGTTCATCTACGCTGTTTTTAACATTCTCTGACTCCGAAACGTTTAGTTTTTAGATGGCTTAGTTTGGACATTATGCCAGGATAAATAATAATTTGTTAGCCTTATTCACTTGATAAGTACCGAAAGGAGCGGTCGAAACGTCGTGAGAGTATAATAAAGAACTTGCCAGTTGGTCGGCTTTAAACACACAGAATTTAATTTCTATATATTAAAAAATAAATTTTTTACAGATTAAAATTGATAATTTTGTTATGTATGATATCCTACAATAAATCTAAAAACAATTTTTTTTTTACATGTTATGTATAATTTGTAATTTATCTCAATCAGTAAAACATGTGTTTTTTCATACACCATATACCTCATATACCTTCATTGTTTTATACAAAAGGTTTTACATCTCTCGAAATGTTATTTCTTATCAATTATTTTTGGTTTGTAATGAATAGATTAATTAGATTTATATTTTATCTTAATTTTTGTTTTACAAAAATTTCTACACAGAAAAAATGCAGTTGCTTTGATTAAATGTCTACGTCACGGGCTGCTACAATCATGAACGGTTAATTCAATTGGATATTGCTTGAACCAAATATTTGGATTATTAAAACAACTATCTGATGTTTTCGTTCAAATAATATCCAATTGAATTAACTGTTTATGTTTGTGGCAGCCCGTGACGTCGCGTTTAATTGAAGCAACTTTATTTTTTTTCGTGTATTGATAACTCTACAAAGATCAACTGAAAGTTATTTATTTCAGGTGGAAACGATGCTGAATACTTTAGGAATAGAAAGGGTTACTTTTCTGTAAATGTTCAAGCAGTCTGCAATGCAAATTTAGAGATAACCGATCTTGTGGCTCGTTGGCAAGGATCGGTGCACGATGCTACAGTTTTCAACAATTCAAGAATACGTGCTTTATTCGAAGCTGGAACATTTCAAAATTTGTTGCTATTAGGTGACGGTGGTTATGCCGTTCGCTCGTATTTTATGACTCCTTTACAAAATTCACGAACTCGTGCGGAGCACCTATATAATGAATCACATATACGAACACGTAATACCATCGAGCGTGTATTTGGAATATGGAAAAGAAGATTCCCTATCTTAGCACTTGGGTCTCGATTTCAAAAAGTGGATAAAGTGCTACCTGTTATTATTGCAACTGCTGTGTTGCATAATATTGCTCGACGTGCTGGAGATCCAGTACCAGCAAACGATCCTGAATTAGTATTGCCTGCTCCATGGAAAAATCTTTTACAAGATGGAAATATAGCTTACAGACATGATGGACCCGGTAACAATGGCATGCAGCATGCAATAATCAACGATTATTTCCAAAGGTGAGAAAAGAATTTTATGGTAAATTATTTATTAATTTATAAATAGTATACTTCAACAATGATATAACTGCTTAATATTTCATAGTTAAATGCGACAGAATACATTATCAAATTCCCGATATTATTTTTATAATGCTGTACAAATGATAAGTTACTAGTTTTCATTGTTTCTGGAAATTATAATTTTATTATCAATTTACTCCGTACATACTAATAAACAGTATTATTAAAACATATTACATTATTTTGCAGCTTATTGTAGAATAATCAGGTGGTAAATGTGCTACATTTTGGACTACTCCATGATGAAAAAAGTGACTATAGTATAGAGGAATAGTGTTTGCAGTCCTGCTATTGTATCTTGAAATAAAATATTGATATTTTATATTGATACTACAAAATTGCCCAAAGTATATAGTCACAAAAAATACACATCGCAAGTTGGCATAAGTGAAGAAATCCTAGAAAGGGAGAAATAAAAAGTGGAGCAACTGCCGATAAAATATTATAATTTTTATTTGAATAATTTTTATATTTGGTACCTTATCAATATTGTTACAATTCCCAATATACGATAATAAAATAATATCATGTACGATAATAAAATAAACTTGTATTTCTATACATATATTTTGCACTTGTTTCTTTGGTACTTTAAAGTAACAATTTAAAAGTAGATAACAATATAGATAACACAAGCCAACTTCAATGTATACATACATATAGAACTAGCTCTTTTGACATAGTGTTTAATATGTAATCTAAATAGAAACTAATATATAATCTAAATAGGAACTCTTTTAAGTTAACGAGTCTTGTGTTACCTATATTAAAAATGTATTTTATTAATATAATGTGAAATACTGTTTCTTTCATATTTAGTATTAAGTACTCTTACAAGTAGTATAAACTAAAATATAACGGTTTCAATAAATGCATTAATTTCTTAACAAAAAACGTATTTTATATAATTCAAATAGAAAATAATAAAATTGTAAAAGTATATTATAAAATAATATAAAAGTAAAAGAACGATATTATTTCTGGTAATACTGAAGGAGAGGGGCCTCCTCTCCGATTTTGATGAAATTAGGCTTAATCGATTCGTTTTTGCACAAAACAAATGAATCTGGCAGAAAAAGCCCCGCTCGGCCCCGCGACGCGAGATATTAACTGTTAAAGTTGACGACTATCAGGTTAGGATTCCTGTCATACCGACGAGACGTAGCGACTGGCAGCGACATGAACATGCTCCGCGGGGGCATATGCGCATGCTCTGTGGTCACATGAGCATGCTCAGTGGCCGTACGCGCATGCAAAGTGCGCGAATTTGAAACGTATGTATACTTATAATGTATTACTTGAATTTTAATAATAAATAAATATAATTATGTATTAAATCTTCGCCTTACTAAACAGATGAGTCTACAATATACTAAAAATAGATACAGAAAAGATTAGCAAGACCCCTACGCAAGGTAGGGCGTTGCCCCTCTCCCTACAACCACCCTTCTTGCAAACGCCTGTTTCGCGACAGTTTTTTGTACCAGATGAAGTCTTGTTTTTGTAATAGATGTTGCTTTTGCAATAGAAAAGTGTTATATCAAAGTCGGGGGGCCCCGCCCCCCCGAACCCCCCTGGTCGGGGGCTTCGCCCCCTGGACTCCCTTTCGGGGGGCTCCGCCCCCCTACCCCCGCCGGGGGGCTTCGCCCCCCTGGACCCCCCATTTGGAGTTTCGCTTACACGTACTACATACTAAGTTGTAAAGCGAGGTCTAGGTGAAGCTCCCAATGGAGGGTCCAGGGAGGCGAAGCCCCCCGGCGGGGGTAGGGGGTCGGAGCCCCCCGAAAGGGGGTCCAGGGGGCGAAGCCCCCGGCCAGGGGGGTTCGGGGGGGCGGGGCCCCCCGACTTTGATATAACACTTTTCTATTGCAAAAGCAACATCTATTACATAAACAAGACTTCATCTGGTACAAAAAACTGTCGCGAAACAGGCGTTTGCAAGAAGGGTGGTTGTAGGGAGAGGGGCAACGCCCTACCTTGCGTAGGGGTCTTGCTAATCTTTTCTGTATCTACTTTTAGTATATTGTAGACTCATCTGTTTCGTAAAGTGAAGATTTAATACATATTAAAGCAGAGAATAGTTGGTATATGAAAAAATATATATATTTTATATCAAAATAAAGAACACTTATTAAATTAATTTATTAATCAAGCATCATTTAATTGATAAAGAAATACAGTGTCCAAAATGTAGTAATAAATTAATAATTGATACAAGTAATGTCAGATTTCGATGCCGAAAAACATATTATGAAAAGAATTACAGTAAAAAAAATGTAAAAAAACAATGTCAGTTCCAAACAAGTGCAAAATGTGATACGTGGTTTAGCAAATATTCCTTTTTAAGTTGCACTTGTAGAAGCCTCCGCGACATCTGCTTCAGCTTTAGCATGGATCTTCCTTCGGTGCATACATTTCCGCAATCGTACAGAAAAAACTGCTCAACCGATTTTCGTAAGCATGAACGCGTTTGAAGAGATATTCAGCTAAATATCCCACTAAGTGTGAAGTACGTGTTCCGTACCGTGGGATATTAGCTCTTACCTCTCTCCAAACGCGTTCTATATGCTGGGTGTGGGCTCCTAAAATTTAAAAAAGTGTCAATATACATTTATACATTTCTTAATTTTTTTAATAATATATCATAAAGTTAAAAATTTGTAAACTATTTAAAATGTTTATACTTACCAGTATCTGGGTCGACGAAATTGATGGAATGATTAACGGTCAGATGTTGGAAGCCTTCATTGTTTAAACAATTGTAGGACTTCCAACAATCTGACATTATCGTCGTCTCAGGTAGGATCCACTCATTTATAATTCCCAGCAAAGTTCTTTTTGTACGATCCGGAACCGCAAGAAATATTTTTTTTGAATCGCGTTCGTATCCACCGAAGATCCATTTCCCTTCGATAATTCGGCCACGGTTGTATTTCCTTTTGCCGATTTTAGCCTCGTCTATTGCGACAATTGTGTTGGGGCCTCTAAGTTTAGTCGAATTTTTTTCGGCCCAGTATATGCAAACCTATATCATTTTAAAATAAATTTGTTAAATATATATTCAAAATATTTATATTTCATGTATTAAATGTATAAAATTATACTTACTTCTCGGCAAAAGGAAACCCAATCAACAACCGAATGCTCGGAAAGTTGTAACTCCGTGCACAAAAATTGATGTCGCGGAGGCCGTAACATTATAAAGTATGCTGTCAGTCGGCATGCGGTTTCTAAGCTTAACTTTGACTTGCTAAACCACGTATCACATTTTGCACTTGTTTTGAACTTTGGTGCTGGAGAGTGCGGGCACATTATTTGTGTTAATTGTGCCTTTCGAAGATTATCCGATGATAATAATTATAATAAAAAATTAAAAATGCTATGTGCAGTATGTACAGATGTGTGAATATAAAAAACTATATTAAAAGGTAATTTTTTAATTATACTACTTAATACATTTTATACATAAAGTATTTACGTAAAGTTTTTTATACATTTAACTTTACGTTTTTTTTAAGAAAAAAAATGCCCGTAGGTTATTAATTTAGACATCACTTTTTTCATGTGACCACTTAGCGTTTTCTTCTTTTCTCTTTACTTTTAACGGACGATATTTGTTTTATATTATTACCTTTTATGTAAATTAATTATTTAACAGATAAGATTATTATACATTAATTGATTTGCTAATACAAATTGACATAAGTTATTGAGAATAAACTAATATAAAATATAAATTAGGAGTCCTAAATCTATGTGGAATACATGACGGCTAGTGTTTAGTATATGTTAAAATATATAAAATTTTTAAATTAGATTTTACATAATTTAGTGCAAACTTAAATGACCATCTACACTAAGTTCTGAGTTTAGTTTACTTTTTGCAGTACTATGGAACTCTATAGTGTGTTATTAAAATATTAAATACATAATTTAATTAAATACGACTTTAAAAATTTGGTTTTCGAAGAATTATTAATAGGGAATAAGATTTTTCTTATTTCACTGAATTTTTTATAACGTCTTTTTTTATATTTGTTGCAACAAATGATATTAATTACATTTTATTTTAATCATTGAAGATGACAGTCAAGTAGGTACATCGAGATCTGATGGACAAGATGTGGCTTCCAAAACAAAATCAAATACATTGTTCAATAAAACCGACAGTAATACTGATGCAAACATAGCAAAGAGAAAACCAGTACAAGAAGAATTATTTAATTATAAAGGAGAAAACGGTGTACTTGTAAAACGTTCAAAAAGAACACAACAAACGAAAAGAACGAAACAATTAAACAAAAAGACGAAATAACTGTTAACCACCGACAAAGGTAACGTATAATTTTAATGTTTTATTTACAAATTTCAAATACTTTAAATCTAGTGAAATTACGTAGCATGCATTATTGAGTTTTTTTAAATCACTTTTTTTCATTATTACTAGTACATAGTCATTGTAAAGAAAAACTCGGATATCCGAGCACGCCAAATGTTTTTAAATCTCACAATTTCAGTTTTTGTATTTATAATTAAATATAGTCTTTGTATATGTAATTAAAAAGTGTTATTTTATAAATAATAGTAATAATAATTTGTGAGAAGGTTGAAGTTTTTATATTCTTCATTTAATTATATGTTAAAGAAGTATAAATTTTCTCAAGCTATTGCAGAAAGGATAGGCCACGTATATACAAGTTTCCTATCTGCATGTCTTAAAGAGTTTGAAGATACATATAAAAAATTTAGAAACTTCTATTTCTTTTGTATAAACTGATTCTACACATCATTTGGTATGTAAATATGTGAGTATAATAATTGAGAAGTGAGTACTTTTCTCAGAATATTTCATATATTTCTATTTTTTTCATTTCTTTCACTTTATGTAAAACTTTTTGTAGAGTGTATACATTTATGCACAAAATTTATTTATTTTAATTTAATGCTCAGTGTTTTAAAATAAAATGCGAATTAAATTGTATATACATATAATTAAAAAGAGTAATTTTCTAAGTATTAGAGATATTACTTTTTGAAAAAGTCGGTTTATATTTTCTTGATTCAACTATTACCGTTATTTTTGTAGAAAAGATACTCATAAATTCAAACAACAAGATATTATCCACAACCTTTTACTTGATATTAACCATTGCCTTTTACTTGATATAAATTATTAATTCCTACTTATATGCTTCTTAATTCATCTTTGTTTACGCTTATATACTATTAAATAATAGACAATTTTCCATTTTCAGTTGATGTAATTTTCTGATCACTTTACTCTTTTCAGAATATTTTGTATATTTCTGTTTTTTTTTATTTCTTCCACTTTATGTAAAATTTTATGTAAAAAATGCATTTATACACAAAGTTTGTACATTTCAATTTAATACTCAATGCATCAAAATAAAATGTGAAATATCTTGTATCAAACGTAATCACTCCTTAATTATACTCTCACATATTTATATACTAAATAACGTGTAGAAACAGTTTACACAATGAAAAATATAAGTTTCCAAATTTTTTATATTAGTATTTTCAAATTTTTTAAGACATGCAGATAGGAAATTTGCAAAATACATGGCCCATCTTTTTTTGCAATAACTTGAGACAATTATACTTTTTTAATTTGTGCAGAGCAGGTCAAAGGTGCTACTTACACCATAACTTTTCTTTTTTTCCTCTGTAATATATTTTATAGAATATTGTGTTAATAAAGAACACGAATACCTTCGTGGTCGACTACATGGTTCTATAGTTCCACATAGTTCATTTTTATAGATATCTACATTTTTCAATGTTTTACATTTCGATTTTCAAATTTCACTTCTCTTTTAAATCCATTATACTATTGCATTAGAAAAATTTTTGTATACTATTTATTGCATTATTTCTTATTAATAGAAAACCCTTACAATGAACACGGAAACATGCCTGAGCGGAGTATTGATATGACAAAGTTACCAAAATTAGTTTTACCTAGAATTGATCGACAGCTGCAGACAAATGGACGGCAAGCATTACAAAAGCTGGATAATTTAAACTATCAAGTTTAATAGCAACCCTCTTGTATTTTTGTACCCTGTGGTCATTTTGCCTGTTGCATTCAATGCAACGTTTGGAACGTTATCGATGTCCGGTATGCGATACTATACTTATAAAAAGCGTCTTAGAGTTAGAAAACCGTAAAAAGCTGTCTGTTTCAAGCAATTTTTCGTTGTAAAGGCAGGCTGCAATCTGAAAATTTTTAGCATAAGAAAGCATTTTTGTATATTGGTATTGTTTGTATTGATATTCATATTTTTGCAATTATACTTATATAATTCAGTTTCGTCCGTCTTTATAAGCACAGTTATGTATTGTGGCGGTGTCTACATGAGTTAAACTTACGTATATGTAATTATTCTTGTCAAATAATGACTACAGAAAACGACAGCTAATGATATAAATGTGAATTTGTTTTTAGTGCGAGAAATATGCAGAATTTTTGTTTCAAATTATTTCTATTTTGCTGTAAATTAGTTCAGAGCGGAAGACATTTTTTTCATCTTCTCTTATTTTGTTTTTATGTCGATAA
The DNA here is from genome assembly GCA_030770355.1 of Harpagoxenus sublaevis. NCBI lineage: Eukaryota > Metazoa > Arthropoda > Insecta > Hymenoptera > Formicidae > Harpagoxenus > Harpagoxenus sublaevis. The sequence goes on from JASTWR010000464.1 coordinate 33,177, forward strand.
AGCGCCTTTTGAAACGTATATGAAGATTATAGTTCCTAAAGTTATTTATGCGTAATATATATGTACTTTATTGTAATTAAATATGTAGATTTTACCTTGTGTGCAAGAGATGTATGACCAAAGATATATTTGATAGTCTTTCTCTATATACATATATATGTATATATATACGTATAATGCACTGCCATGTAATATTATTTTTATAACGTTTTGCCATATAGATTTAAGATGATACGCACATTTTATAAAAGTATTTAATAAAGATATAAATTTGTAAAGCAACAAACAAAAAACGTGTTTCAATAAGAAAACATTATCATAATTTTACAATTATTATAGACTACATTTACACAGCGGCTTATAATCCAGTTTAACATCTATCGTACATCATCCGATCGAAAGTTCTTCTTTTTTTGATCATAATGATTATTTCAATACGAGTCTAGTTTATATTCAAAACATTTGAATCAATCTCTTTTAATACACATATACTAGAAATTAAAGGAATCATGACACCTCAGACATGAGAGCTCGATGCAGAAGATACACATATACTAGAAATTGGAGGGATCACGACACCTCAGATATGAGGGCTCGATGCAGAAGAAGATCAAAAAAGGGTATCCATATTTAAATAATCGTTACGATTAAAAAAAAGACAATTTTGGATTGAATAGTATACGGTAATTATTAAATCGGATTATTAGCCGCCGTGTATACGACACTTTGTATTTCTATTGTATTTATTAGTGTTTTATTACGAGAATAAACTTTTAATTCTATATCATATATTGTATATTTAGTACACAATGTTGCTTTTTGTAGATTCTTGTTTTGATTGCTTGTAATGGACAATAAATGACATTGTACAAACACGCTTTGAAAGTAAAGGATTAATTCCCCCAAAAGTCAGAAAGATAAAAGATGATCGTTGATGTTTTCACAACATTTCACAGGATTCTAATAGCGGAGAAAATTACAATCAACTCTCGCTTAAAAGAATCTCGTGTTTTGTTAATGAATTCTTTTCTAGTGCTCGATAGGAGGCCTGCTGTGCAAATTACTATAGATGCGTCAGATATGCGGCTCTCAGTTCTGTTATATCTGAAATAGGCGTTTGAAAATGTTATTAAATAGTATAATATATTAGAGGTTCATATACAGAATAACTTTATTAGAAATTTCGTCAAATCTCATGAGCATATATATATTACAGTATACGTACGTATAGTTTATTAAATAGGAAGTTACCTGGAGGAGACACAGCAATTTGCATTGTAAATGACTTCTTTCACAGCACTGATGGAGATATTGCCCAAAACACCATAATATGCTATCGATAACAAAGATATGGAAATCTGATTCATCACTGAAAATAAGAAATCTGTTCTTGGAATATTGCTAGGAATGTCATTTTAAACTGCATTTTTGTCTTATTACGAAATATATAAATACACAATACTTACTAAGATTGTAATGTTTCGAAAAAAAGCTCAAAGAAGCATATTTCTGAAATAAAAATAAATTACGAGAGGTTAGGAAATCTGTCAAAACAACTGTGTGCGAGGCAAAGATACGGAATGGTATAATATAATTATTAATTATTTACGGACTATACACACCATGTAAAAAGTAGAAATATTCTTAGTACACTTTTTTCTTTCCACGAAGTTGCTGCGCTCCAAAGTGTTATAATCATAAGCGACCACAGCAAATTCGTCAGCAAGAGATCGTAGTTGTAACAACTTGGAGCGTAATAACTAATTTATTGGAAAATCTAATTATTTTGTAGACGAACATGTTTGTGCGTTTTATTGGTACGTTGCTATCCGTCAATAATTAATAATTACATTACATTATTATTCATTTTTGCCTTGCACACCATTGCCATTTCTTAGATATATATACGCTTGATCGAACTGTGTGCGAAAGAACTGTGCGCGAAAGAACTGTGCGTGATTGAACGGTGCGCGAAAGAACTGTGCGCGAAAGAACGGTGCGCGAAAGAACGGTGCGCGATTGAACGGTGCGCAAATGAACGGTGCGCGAAAGAACTGTGCGCGATTGAACGGTGCGCGAAAGAACTGTGCGCGATTGAACGGTGCGCGAAAGAACAGTGCGCGATTGAACGGTGCGCGAAAGAACTGTGCGCGATTGAACGGTGCGCGAAAGAACAGTGCGCGATTGAACGGTGCGCGAAAGAACTGTGCGCGATTGAACGGTGCGCGAAAGAACTGTGCGCGAAAGAACTGTGCGCGATTGAACGGTGCGCGAAAGAACGGTGCGCGAAAGAACTGTGCGCGAAAGAACTGTGCGCGAAAGAACTGTGCGCGATTGAACGGTGCGCGAAAGAACGGTGCGCAATTGAACGGTGCGCGAAAGAACTGTGCGCGATTGAACTGTGCGCGAAAGAACTGTGTCCAATGTAACATACGTTTATTTACAAAATAAAGTTAATAACAAATTTTAAAAAATTTAATTATATAAATTTATGTAAAATTTTGAAAAATTATATAAAAATATATGTGTCCAAAGCAACGGTGTCCAATTAAACGGTGCGCAAATGAAGTGTGTCCAAACGAACTGTGTGCAATTGAAACGTGTCCAATCGAACGGTGCGCAACTTTATGTGTCTAATAGCACGGTGTGCAATTGCAACGTGTCCAATTGTACTGTGCGCCAGTGAACCTCTCCCGTTCGTGCGCGTACTGCGTGTACGCCGAACGAGATGCCGGATCCGTCCAGAGAAGACGTGAGATATTACGTGCGGCTCCGCTTTGTTTTGCAAACGGAGGTCACGATTTGAACTCGAAGACCGGTACTGTCGATGAGCACAAAGGATAAATACGGCAACGGATGAATACTATTTGTCGTCTTGTCGCCCGCAGGAATGAAAAAACACTGTTGGTCGTTTAAACAAAATTTTATTATGCGATTATTGTCCGGATTTAAAGTCATGAGGGCCGAGACAACTTAGAGAGGCCGAATTACTCGCAGTCGAAATATCACCGGCTTAGCCGTCGGTTTTCCGAGGACCGCGAGCGGAGTCCTTATTTCGAATCAAAGTTATTCGCGAGTTGAATAATTAATTCCTCGCTCGCGCGAAGAACCGCATCCAGCGCGGGATAACAAAGAATTTGTAGCGCGCACAGCGCGAGAGAACGAATCACTCGGCACACAGAGTCTCTAACCGCTGATTTACAACTCGACTTTTTCCCAAGATCGCTTCTAATTTTCGTGTTGACGCTCGCAAGGTATACAGACGACTCCTCCGTGAGTCTTTTCGGAAACGATTTTCTGGCGGGGACCTAGGCGCGTCTTATTGGTTTCGGGCCTCTCGGCGTTTCCCCACTTGTGTATGTCATCATGACAAACGTTTATTTCGCATGATAAACAGAGCTTGCTTTCAAAACAATTATAGTTACACATATAACGGATAGATATAAATTTAACAAAATAATTAATTTGAATCCCTAACAGTACTAGTAGTAAATATTGAAACACAGCTATGATATACTTCATACCTGTTTTGAAAAGTTCACTACGAATATCAGCAAAATGTTTCCGAGTTTTTTTCTTCAGGTTATCCCAACAGTTCTTCAGACATCCGACATCCCGATGTCCTGAGATGGAATTGCTGTTGAACTCCTTTGCAATGTTTATCCAACAATTCTCTTTGTCTTTTAGGCTGACATTATCAGTTTTTTTATTTTCTATAATGCTTCTTTCTCGCTCTATTATTTCTATTAATTTTATTTTCTCCAAATTTGAGAAATTTGGTAGTCTCTTCTTTTGACTTGATAGAACTTTTGCCATATTCAGATTTTGCCGTATTCAGATTGTTACACAACATAAAACTGTAATACTGTTGATACGCACAATATGCACACATAACCTGTTTTACATATAAGATCCCAGCGACCAGCGTGCACCTATTTTCTCGCGCGTTCTCCTACTTGAATTAACCAATCACATTCTATGTTTGAGAAGAAAGAGAAATCTTCGAGAGTTTCTTCGTATAGACTATAGGTTTACGTGAACTGCAGTTATAAACACATTGTGGATCGCAATACGAGTTTAACCATGGCGTTAGATATAACGGCTTTTCAGCTAAGCTCGGTTTAAACTTAGATTTGTGGAACTGGGCCTTAGTGTGTGCGTCGGGAACTGCGTCCGAAACTGTGCTGGGCCGGTTTAGGTTAGGTCGATTGCCATGCGTGTCGTTATGCGACGACACTTGTTTAGGCCTTTCGAACTTCGCATAAACGAATAATGAGGTTGGGTCTGCGCGGGTCTTTGTTAGACCGGGCTGAATTGGCATCGTGCATGTTATACATCGGCAGCCTTTATTGAGATCTACTAGAGAATGCTTTATGAGCCCTGCACTTTATGTATAATCTGTGCACGTGCGCGTCGACGATGTTCACCACGTCGCGACGATGCGTTGCGTTCGTGCCTGATACCGTTATACCGATATCTGTGCCCCCGAGCGTCCGGGTGTTTCTGCGTCGCCCTGGCTTAATTGCGCTGTTTTGGTCCTGTCCGTTATGGATCAGGGTATTCCTGTACACGGCACCGTCGGATTCGTATCTTGGGTCTGACTCGAGCTTGACCCGTATACGCGTTTCTCTTCGGATTCTGTCAGTTTCGTGCGTCGGGAGTTGCGTCCGAAATTAGGTTAAGTGTCAGGAAGTTGCGTGACACACTTTTGTAGTCTGTCATATGAACGATTCATATCTCCTCGTTAGTTATACTTGCGCGCGTTATCGAGACCTTTTTGTATATCTCGTGCATGTCTGTGTACTCTATGATGTAATGTGTCTCATTGTGCCGTATGTGGTTACGTGATATTTATTTGTAAATGCCAATCTAGTGATGTCTACAGTACTGCTGCGCTGTGCATACTGTGATGCAATCAGGCACTAGTTTGCCTGATCGTGTGCGTATATCTGCGACGAGACTGTCACCTGTTTACTAATAACAGGTTTATGCGTTTTTGCGTTTTTCTGTATGCACATGTTAGGCTCTCGAATGTTACCAGGGCGACACTGCCTTATCTTGCGGATGGTGCTCCGACTATTTTACTTTATCAAATAACACTGAGTACGGAAATGGAGCACTTATGATGCGAGTGGCACCCGTTTGACCACGTTGTGATTTACCACGGTCCCGATTGACCACCGCCCGATTGACCATGGTCCCGAATGACCACCGTCCCGATTGACCACGGTACTGATTGACCACGATTTCGATTGACAACCGTCACGATTGACCACGGTCCCGATTGACCACCTGCACCGTCCCGATTGACCACGGTCCCGATGACCACCGACCCGATTGACCATAGTCCCGATTGACCACGGTTCCTATTGACCACGTTGAAAATGACCACGTTGCGTTTGACCACGTTAATATTGACCACGTTGTGATTGACCACGGTCCCGATTGACCACCGTCCCGGTTGACCACGGTCCCGATTGACCCCGCCGTCCCGATTGACCACGGTCCCGATTGACGATTAGTGACGCTCTTTAAAAGTATTTAGTTGTTTAAAGCGCGTCACTAATCTATATAGTTGGTTCGGGACGGTGGTCAATCGGGACCGTGGTCAATCGGGACGGTGGTCAATCGGGGCCGTGGTCAATCGGGACGGTGGTCAATCGGGACCGTGGTCAAACGGGACCGTGGTCAATCGCAATGTGGTCAATATTAACGTGGTCAAACGCAACGTGGTCAATTTCAACGTGGTCAATCTCAACGTGGTCAATAGGGACGGTGGTCAATCGGGACTGTGGTCAATCGGGACGGTGGTCAATCGAAACCGTGGTCAATCGGGACGGTGGTCAATTGAGACCGTGGTCAATCGGGACGGTGGTCAATCGGGACCGTGGTCAATCGGAACGGTGGTCAATCGGAACCGTGGTCAATAGGGACTGTAGTCAATAGGGACTGTAGTCAATCGGGACCGTGGTCAATCGTAACGTGGTCAAATGCAACGTTGTCAATTGCAACGTGGTCAATCGGGACTGTGATCAATATTAACATGGTCAAACGGGACGCTCCCTATGATGCTCTATGAATCATATTTATTTTGCCAATACTCTGAATATATTATACTTTACACATGTGCCTTGTAATATCATATTCTGAAATGTTATTGTGGGAAGGGCGTTCTTCGCCTTGATGTCGTGGAGACTTTAACAGATAACTATCCTGACTTTAATTCTTATCGATTTTACATTAATTACTGAAATAAAATAACTTATGCGATATAACATAGTCATATGCTCAATTTTTGCCGTTATCTTTTGAACGATCCAATAGTCGGCCTCTATTTTCTCAAGACCACTTACATTTACCGATCTTATAATAAATAATGAGAATTTATGAGCATCTTACGCCTGGTTGATTTTTTCATTTTTCTACTTGGTATACTATATTTTATATTTATATATACATTGCATCATACTCTGAAATATTGCTGTCGGAAGGGCGTTTTTCGCCTTGATGTCTTGGAGACCTGAACAGATAGCTATTGTTCGGGATTCGCCGTTTACATCTTATTTTCCCGTTGCGGCAGTACCGCGAGATCTGGCAACGTCTTGGCAGTCATGTTGACAGCCACGCGTACAAAGGCTCCACGAGCCTGTCACGCTCCGAAATTCTTGAGCCGCGTGCATCTCCGCGTCCGGCGTTCTGCGTGCCGATCGTGAGAGCTCAGTTCGGTTTCAACAAGCGAGCGAGGCGAAGCGAAAACGAACGTGTGTAATTCGCTGTGTTAGTGAACGGGTGCGGGGATAAAATCTCCCGACGCCCTGTGATTACACGGAACTCTCCTCCGATTTCGAGTTTCTCCGCCCTCGCCCGCTACTCGATTTCCGTCTCCGCGAGCTCGAATATCGTTTCGGCGTGCTTTCCAAATCTTCCCAGAGTTGTACGCGTTGCAAGATTTCCGTCCGGCTCGCGTCAAGATCTCCGTCTATCTTTAATAGTCGAGTCATTCGCGCGCGGCAAGATATCCGTGTCCGTGAGATGCACGCCGAAACTTTGCGCTCGCGTAATTACGCGCGTTCACGCCCTGAAGGATAATCGTTTGACGGGCTCTTTGCGCGTTCAGCCGATCAGTGGTGCTCATTGCACTCGATTGGACATTTATATAACTTATGATCTCTGTGACATTGTGAGTGAAATATATGCATTTATTGTTAATACTCGTGAGTGATTATTGAGAGTGCCCGCTTCACCATCGAGCCTTCTGACAAGGTCGATCCCAGTGAACCTCATCCATTCCCAAACAGCTATCTTGACTTTGGTTTCTGTCAATTCTACAGTAACTACTGAAATAAATACTTTACGTGGTATAACAAGTCATATGTTCAACTTTTGTCATTATCCTTTGATCGAAGCAAAGTCGGCCTCCTTTTTTTCAAGATCACTTACATTTATCGATCTTGTAATAAATTATGAGAATTTATAAGCGCTTTACGTCTGGTTTATTATTTCACTTTTCCACCTAGCATCTATACTTTATATATACGCCTTATAACATCATATTTTGAAGTTTCGTTGTCGGAAGGGCGTCTCTCGCCTTGATATCTAGGAGATCCTAACAGATAATTATTCTGACTAATTCTTATCATTTCTGTATTAACTACTGAAATAAAATACTTATGTGATATAACAAATCATATGTTCAATTTTTGTTATTATCTTTTGATTGAAGCAATAGTTTATCAGGTTTATTTATACTTGTTGAACTTAAATATATAATATATGGGTATGGATAGCAATAACTAATGTAGTAAGGATTTGATACTTTCTTAATTCTTGTTGCAGAATATTGGTACATTAGTTTGGATTTCTTACATGATTTAATACGACTAAGCGTCTCGGTGTTACTTGACGCCTTGTATTGTATAGTGAGTCTACGTAATAACGCACCTGACTTTTACATCACTTGTTGATATACTGTCGCTTGTAATATTGGGTTAATACTATGCGCACGTCTTACCACATTATGTACATACCGGCGTTAATTTATATCTTATAGGACTGTATTGTTTCTTGTATAACCACCTGTTAGAATCGATATCTTATCACATGTATTGTAATCACGCAATGTGTATTTACGCGACGTAATAGAATCGTTATATCGAATGGACGGTAGTAACTCACTAAATGAGAGTTATGATGGCGGATAATCGCGCTAGAAGAGTGAAAAGATGGATCACTTGGCCATCATGACACTGAATTACCTGCCGGGTATCCTTGGATGGGACACAGTTGAATACGACCTCTTGTACGGATTAAAACTATGTTGCGGTGAGCCGGACTGATATATTATGACGACTTTGGATCAACGTGGGTCTTTTTTCTCTATACAAATATGGATAGTACAAATAAGGATAATTCGCCTCTGGATTCGGATACCAGAGAACGGTGGGGGCCCCTCCCTGGGGGTTCAACCTCATCGCAAGCATGCAAGGGGCAGTCTGGGGTGTGCTACGCGGGCACCTTGACTGAAAATAAAGCTACCGCGGAAGCAGAAAGAAACCAACGGCACATGAAAATGCACAAAAATAGGAGGGTAAACTTACTTGTTCAGGGCGGGGCTACCGTGGCGAGGAGCCCCATTCGGATAACCCAGAACCGGCGCAGAGGTGACAAGCCAAGTCACCATGGGGGTATCGTCCCAGCCTCCGCTGCGTCGTCATCGAGCCATGGGCTAACCGCGGAGTCTGGTGGGAGCCCCACGGCGGAAGCAGTTATCCCTAATTTGCAGGGTGAGGGGACACCACCGTCACAGGCAGCGGATGACAGTGCTGCGGGGGACGATAAACGTACATTTGTAGAGGAGGAAGTTGAGTCCTACCCGGGATATGGAATCTAAGGGTTGGAAAATGGATGTTGACCCTAGAAGGACTAGCAAGAGGAAGGCCAAAAGCTCCCCCCTGGCGGAGGATGCTGACAAGATTGTCATAAGCTCCTCCGGCTCGGAATACGATCGGGATACGAGCTCAGGGAGTAAAAGGACGAAGAGGCGGGTTCGTCTGAAGACGGATCAGTCAACAGCGTCTCCGGGAGATCTAACAATTAATACGATTGCTCCAGCCGTCCTTCGCGAATACGACAGCGAGCACCTTACTAATCTGGGACTGAATTATATAGAAAAGATGAACGCCATGAGGGTAAAAAGCGGCAGAATACAAGGCAAAATTAGCGGGGACCTGAAAAGTGGACTGCTGAACTTGACGGAAATAGTCAGCACCCTCCATAAAAGGCTTGAGAGTTTCTGGTGACTCGGTATCCACCAGGATCCAAAATACAGACTTGACCGTCCAACTGCGAGTCGCTAAGCGCGAACAGGAACACTTGAAGCAGGAGAAGGAGAAAACCGATAAGGAGAACGTGAAACTCAAAGATGAGGTCTTTAAACTTCGCCAGGAGTTGAGGGACCGTAAATCAAGGACACACGAACCGCTGGTCGAACACTCGATAGCCGGCTTGAATCTCGCAGAGGAGCCGTTAGGTCGTTCTAGCATGGGACAGGAATTCCCTCCCATTAGACCACTGCAGCAGAGCGTCTATACGGAATCGGATGACGACCACGGAGGCGGAGATTAACGTTATCAATAAGAAGATCTTCGAATTCGCGGCCCGCAGAAAGCAACTAAGGAGCACTATCACCGCTCGTCCTAAGCAAGGTACAGATCGGGTTAAACCCGGTAAGGGACCCGTGTCGAGGAACAAACCTCGAATAATAGAAAACGTACAGACGGTCCCTCCTCGCACACCAGCTGTAGAATCGGGCTCGGAAATAAGGCCTGCTCACCCAAGGGCGAAAGTAAGAGCCAGTAGAGGTTCTGACACCGACACAGGGCGTACTCCTCGTCCGGAGCAACAACAGCAGGACTATGCGAATGCTCCTCGAGGGATTAATAGAGGCGTCGCACGTCGTAGACCTCCTAGATCAGCGGCGGTTACTATTACGAGGAACAATACCGAACTGACGTACGCGGACATCTTGAAGAAAGCAAAGGAGAATGTTCAACTTGACGCTCTCGGAATCGAATATTCTTATATACGGAAGGGAATCAACGGTGGAGTCATCATAGAGATACCCGGACAGGGCGGGGCCAACAAAGCTGAGTCCTTGACAAACAAGCTGAGAGAGGTTTTGAAGGACGACGCGCGGGTCGTCAGGCCTACGAAGATGGGTGAGCTCCGGATTTGGAACTTCGATGATTCGGTTGACCCTGCTGAAGTTAGCAATGCCATATCAGTGATGGGGGATTGCAATGTATCCGAGGTTAGAGTGGGAAATCTAAGGCGCATGTTCAACGGGCTGTACTCAGTCTGGGTCAAGTGTCCGTTAACTGCTGCCATCAAGATCACGTCATCGTCTGGCAAGTTGAGGATAGGCTAGACCGTGGCTAGGGTGGAATTGTTAGAAGTTCGTCCGGTCCAGTGTTTCAAGTGTTGGAGATTCGGACATGTTCGTAACACATACACATACACGGAGGATCGTACGGGGGCGTGTTTTCGTTGGGGCTCCCGAGAGCATATTTCGAGGAACTGTGGAGCCAGACCCTGCTGTGTGATCTGTGTCGAGGCGGGCAGGGATGGCCAACATCGGCTAGGATCATCCAACAGATGTAACGAGAGGGACCCACCACCTGCGCCACCGGATGGGAGAAGCGGCAAAATGGAGGTTCAGCGATGGCGCTGTTTTTACAAATCAACCTGAATAGACGCAAAGAAGCGCAGGATCTTCTTGTGCATCACGCTGTAGAATTAAAGGCCAGCATATGTATAATATCCGATCCCGCCCGTATCCCTGATACACCATACTGGATCAAGAGTCTCGACGGTCTGGCGGCCGTGTTTGTGAACAATAAAATCTCGATTTCTCCTGTTGTTCTAGTCGCGCGGGGTCAGAACTTTGTTACTGTTAAGTATGGGAATGTACACATAACATCGTGTTACATATCCCCCAATGCTAGCCGTTCGGACTTTGAGGAATTTCTGAACGAGCTGAACACCCTGCATCACAGCGTTACAGGCAGCACGCTCATAGGGGGCGACTTTAACGCGCACTCACCTTTGTGGGGCTCTCTGCGAACCGATTACAGAGGAAAACTGCTGGAAGAGTGGGCCGCCCAGGACGACCTCCGTTTGTTAAACACTGGTAAACAGCCCACGTGTGTCCGTCCGCAGGGAACGTCCATCATCGACGTCACTTGGACCTCCTCCGATTTACTCAAGAGGGTGCGTGACTGGGCCGTGAGAGACGACATGGAGTGTTTGTCTGACCACGTTTACATCTCTTTTACAATCTCTGACCGGTCACCGGTTGAGACCGAGCAAAGTTCTTCCCACCCAGGTGGAACTATAAAAGGATGGACCCGGATCTGTATAGGGCAGTGATAGACTGGTCATGTGCGGTGGCTCCTCTAGAAGAAGATTTCCATTTAAATACTGGACTGGATACGTGGATACACCGCACTATCCTGAACGCGTGTCGTGCAGCTATTTCTAGGATTGGAGCCCGCAAAATGACCCCGCAGATTTACTGGTGGAATGACGATATAGGACGACTGAGGACCGACGCAATTAGGGCCAGACGCACGTGGGTACGCAGTAGAACGAGGGATCCGCCCGTGTTGATAGCATTAAAGAGGAGAGCTTACCTGTCGGCGTACAGATCGCTCAGGATCGAGATACGCAGGGCCAAACGGCATGGCAGGAGCACCTGGATATCCTGAACGAGGACCCGTGGGGCTTACCTTACAAACTCGTCATGGCTAATCTACTCCAGGTCTCACTGCCACCTTGGAGCCCAATACTCTGAAGCGTCTCCTGGACAAGCTGTTTCCGGAAGGACGGGAGCTGGTGCCGGTCGAGATCGAAAATCTCCGCTGGGAGGCTGAATATGAGGTGATCTCGGACGAGGTGACGCAGGCGCTGGGGCACAAGAGAAACCCTAATACGGCACCCGGCCCCGATGGATTTAAGGCGATATTGCTGAAGAAGTTGCCACCCATTATGATCTGTAAATTGGCAAAGGTGTTTCACCATCTGTATGAGGCGTGGGATGTTTCCAACTAGGTGGAAGACCGCGGACCTGGTCCTGATCCCGAAGGGCGAAACAGTCTTTGGTGAGCTGCCAAAGGCCAGGCCTATCTGCCTTCTCAGCGAGGTTGGTAAAACCTTCGAAAGGGTCATCGCGGAGCGCCTCATACAACATATGCAGCAGGACCCACGCGCAGATCTGTCGACCAACCAGTTTGGGTTCCGCAGGATGAGATTGACTACGGATGCGCTGAACCTTGTCAAGACGATAACATCTGAAGCGCGCAGAAGGGGCAGGGTGGCCCTGGCCATTTCTCTCGACATCGAAAACGCGTTTAACTCCTTGGTTTGGAAAAGTATTAGAAGAGCCCTGCTCTATCCGTTTTGGGACCACTGCTCTGGAACTTCGCGTTTGATTCGGTTTTGCGAACGCTGATATATGGAGGTTGCCACATTGTATGTTACGCGGATGATACACTGCTTATTGTTGAGGAGGATAACTTTGATTCGCCATGCCAACTGGCTATGAAGTGCCTAGAGCGTATTATGGCTAACATAAAGCTACTAGGACTAAGGGTCTCGTGGGCCAAGTCCAAGGCCGTGTTTTTTGGACGCTGTCCGGCAGATGCTTTCCTGGAGTTTGAGGGAATCAGGATTAAGATCGGACACTCGATGAAGTATCTCCGTGTCATGGTGGACAGGTCACTGGTCCTTCTTGTGCCATTTTCAGTACTTGACGTCGAGGGAATCCGGGGCGAGCAGGGCTCTATGTGGAATAATGCCCAATCTGAGGGGTCCGGTTGAACCAAAACGGCGGTTATACTTTCACGTGATCTTGTCCATGGTGCAGTACGCCGCCCCTATCTGGAGCGAGGAATTGAGGTTATCACGCAACAAGCAACGTGTAATAAACAGAGCGCTTCGTTTAATCGCGATTAGAGCCGTGATGGCCTATCGTACTGTCTCGTATGAGGCTGCCACACTCCTAGCGAGGGTCCCGCCTTTCATTTTGCTCGCGGGTAACCTGCGCAGGACGTTTGCACCGCGGAAATGAAGGAGCGGGGCGAGTATTCGCTGGATGCTGCGGTGGAGGTTCGAGATCAGGAGTCTATCACTCTCAGAGAGGAATGGTTCCGGCAGGTCCAACAGGAGGATCTGCCGGGAAGAAGAACGCGTGAGGCTATCCTTCCTAATTTTAACGCCTGGATCGACAGAGGGACGGGTTTCTTCTCCTTTAGAATCACTCAGCTTCTGACAGGCCACGGCTGTTTTGGGGCGTACTTACATAGAATCGGAAAGGAGGAATCTCCCTCTTGTCGTCATTGTGGAGCCGAGCTGGACACGGCGGAACACACTGTCGCGGAATGTGGCGCGTGGTATTTGGAGCGGGGAGAATTGATGGCAGCTCTGGGACCGGATCTATCCCTGCCAAGTATTATACGGGCTATTGGTCACTCCGAAGAGAATTGGCGCGCCTTTTTGCTCTTCGCGGAACGGGTTGTCCGACGTAAGGAGGAGGACGAAAGGAGAAGAAGATAGATCGAGGGTGTGGATCCGGCGATTTCGGTGATCGATGACGAGGAGCACGATCCAGGACCGCGATAACGCGTGCCCATGAGCGAACCATAGTGTAACTGCGTCCGTCCCTCCTTCCTCTCTGGGGGGATTATTATGTATCAGAGATCTGCGCCTTGTAAAAGCTACTTTCTCGAGACGTTTTTTTTTCCGACGTTCTGCTTGCGACATTGCGCGCCCCCCTCTTGTCTGGTTCTTGGTGATTTGGTGGAGGCCCGGCGTGTTGGCCCCCCCCCCCCGGTCGTGGCTTAGGGGCGGCGGGCTCCGGCTGTCGGCGGTCCGCGTGCCTCCCCGTGTCCGGGCTTGGTGGTGATGGCCTTTGGTTCTCGGGGGGGGGGGGGGGTAGGCGGTCCGCGGCTGGCCGACCTCCCGGTGTCTCTTTGGTCTCGCTCGGGGGTCGCCGCGTGTCTGGGAGCTGGGATCTCGGTTTGGGTGCTTCCTGTCGCTTTCGGCGGCTGGTTTCGTCTGGGGCCGGCCGGCCGGGGCTCGAAGCTCGTTGCTTTTTCGGGGTTCCGGCTCATTGCTCCCGCAATGAGTTACCGGTAACCCTTTGCGGCGGTGCGTCCCGGGCGGCCGTCCCCTGGCGCTTCTCGGGGGCCGGTGGTGGAGGTCCCAATTCTGCGTCATCCACCCGCCCCCTTCGTTCCTTCCCCGCGCTGGGGGACTCGGGGCTAGGTTGACGGCGCAGCCCACTTTCTACCGGGCTAACCACCCGGTCAGTGGAGGCGGACTAGCATGTCAGACGGGTCCGCGTGTCTGTTGGTGATTGTGGAGCTCCCCCTCCGGAGGGGAGGTTTCCGTCTTTGTTTTCTGTTCGTCCACGTCCCGTGTATTCGTGATCGTGGGCGTTTTGGCACGGGGGTAAATTCCCATGGGGACGTCCTCCGCAGCCGATGAAAGGGGGCTTCATGATATGACTGCCCGCGGTTATCTCATGGGTCCCCTCGAGGCGGTCGAAGGGTGGCATCTATGTTCGACCACTTCGACTAGGAGTGACGCTCAGGATGGGATGAGACCCTCCGTGGTAGATCCGTTCGTGTGGTCGTCCAATGTGAGATTACGTATCTTCTGTCGCCTGTGTGTGCGTGTGGACTGTCGCGTCAGTGTGATGTTGTGTTTCGTGTGTTCCTGTGACGTGACTGTTGGTCCTTGTGTTTGGTGTTTAAGGGGGAGGGGTTTTCGTGGGTGAAGCGCCACATACCCGGGTGTGGCCGCCCCCGGGGATGCTCCGACGGCATTTCCCCTCCTCCTTCGAGAAACAAAAAAAAAGGTTAGGTTGTAGACGGACGTGGCCGTTTGAGAGTGGGGGAGACGCGATATCACTTCCTATCATACGGTCGCCACTCGGTTTAACTTATAACTACCGAGAAGGTGTGCTAGAGATTTAATATCCAATATTAATTAGGGTAATTTCTCCCCTCTGTTGCAGGTGGATGTCCAAGATGGATCGTCACCGTCGCTGCCGCTTCCCCGGACCCTTGCTTCACCGCATACCGGATAGCTGCTTGCCCTTGACGCGTTTCCCCGGATACCAGGTTTACCGCATACCAGGTTACAGCTCGCATATATTATTAACGATAATTAAATATTCGCTTTGTGTTATAGGTGGATGCCCCAGACGGACCATCACCGTCGCTGCGCTCTCCGGGTCTTCGCTTTACCGCATACCGGATATCCGCTGGTCTCGATTATTAACTATACTAATAATTTTCTTTTGTTTCAGGTTCCTGCCCAGGATGGATCGTCGCCGCTGCTGAACTTCCCCGGATCCTCGCATCACCGCATACCAAGGAGTCGCTGGACAACGTTGTATCACCGCCGAGGGACAAGGTGAGTAGAAGGTAAGTATGTCAAATTAATCTTGAGACACGACTTTCACTAAAGACGAATTGTTCGGGTTTAAATGAGGATCACTGGGATCACCTTGTCGGAAGGCTCGACGGTGAAGCGGGCACTCTCAATAATCAATCGCGCGTATTAACAGTCAAGTAATATATTTATCAAAATGTCAACAAAAGAAATGGTTACAACTCAGTATCGACGCGAGGGCCATGAGCACCTCTGATATAGTAGAACGCAAAACGTCACTCGGAAACTATGTCCGTACAGGTGTGATTGCATATCAATAGCCGCAAGCACAATGCAATACGCATCACTGTACCGCTTTGCGATTAATCAGCCCGAATACTTAATGTCCTTGAGGGCGATGATCGACAAGTAACTACGCGAGCACAATATCTTGGCGTGCGAACCACTGAAGCGGAAATCTTGACGCGGAGGTCACGGAAATCTTGCACCGCGAATAACTATGGGACTTGGGGTAAGCACGCCGACACGATAGATCCGCGCTCGCGGAGATCGAGATCGAGCAAATAGCGAGAGCGGAAAGACTCGAAACTTGAGCTGATTATAGGGCGTCGGAAGGCACAATCCTCGCACTCGTATACGATTTGGTATCCGCTTCGCCTCGCTCGCTCGCAATACTCGAACTGAACTCTCCCGATCGGCACGCAGAACGCCGGACGCGAAAACCACGCGACTCAGGAATTTGGGAGCGTGACCGACTCGTGGAGCTTTTGTACGCGCGACTGTCAACACGACTGCCGCGACGTTGTCAAATCTCGCGGTATCCCGCGATGCGAAAATAGGATCCCGAAAATACGGACGATTGAACGGTGAATCCCGAACATACCGCCCGCCTCGAATGTTCAGGTACATTCGACTAGCAGTACCATGGATGGGCGGCAAGTTCCGGAGTCGGGGTTGTTATGAAATTTGATGAACTCGGTTTTCTTAAGAATCTAACGCAAAAGTAACGAGGCTGAAAAATTAACGCAAGGACTTACGTACTAACGCAAAGGCTCTTGAACTAACGCAATATTATAAACTAACGGAAACTAACGGAAGTTATGAGACATGGTTGCGTCAGGGCTTGTCTCCGCCCGCCATGGCGGATTCATCTGAATTAGCAACGTTGATATCGATTGGAAGGAAGCATATTTTGGTTAACGGCCGCTTGTATTCTGAGCAGCTGGTTTTTACTGTCACGACGCGAATTAATCCATCTTGACCAGGATGACAAGCTATGACGCGACCAAGTTCCCATTTACTTGGCGGTGCCAAGGGGTTGCGCACGAGCACAATTTGGCCTACTTTGGCTAATCGTTGCGCCACGCGCCATTTCGGGCGCTGTTGTAACGTATGTAAATAATCGCTTGACCAGGCTTTCCAAAAGCTCTCAGTGCACCGCTGGACAAGTTGCCATCGAGACAACCGATTTTCGTTGAGTTCGAGCAGACTGGGTTCGGGTAGCGCATTCAGAGGTGTCCCGATCAAAAAATGACCAGGCGTTAAAGGCTGGTAATCATCGAGATTCTCAGAAACTGCCGCGATCGGACGAGAATTGAGGCATGCTTCTACCTGACACAGAAACGTGGTCAATTCTTCAAACGTGAATGTGCGATTGCCTAGGCAGCGTTTCAGATGGTGCTTGACACTTCGGACACCAGCCTCCCAGAGACCACCGAAATGGGGCGCTGCGGGAGGTAAAAAGTGCCATTTGACTCTATCGGTTGCTAGCTGATTTTGGAAATTGGTATCGCGAATAGCTCTTAAGTACGCGGAGGTCATTTCTCGATCGGCCCCCTGAAATGTGGTTCCATTGTCGGAGTACATGGAGCTGGGTAAGCCCCGACGAGCTACAAATCGATGAAATGCCGCGATAAAGGTGGCTGAGCTATAATCGCTCACTAATTCGAGATGGAGCGCCTTGGTTGTCATGCAAACAAGCAACGCAATGTAGGCCTTCCGAGCTTTGTGACCACGACCGGAGGTCGTTCTGACCAGCACCGGCCCGGCGTAGTCGACACCAGTATGCTCGAAAGCGCGAGAGGCACGATTTACTCGCACATCCGGAAGATCACCCATGAGCTCGACGGGTATATCGGCCTTTTCGCGAGCGCATTTGACGCATTTATAAAGTACCGCGCGAACAGTGGCACGAGCTCGCAAAATCCAAAATTCATTTCGCAACGAAGCAAGCGTGAGTTGCGGACCCACGTGTAACATCCGGAGGTGATGATGATCGATGATCAAAGACAGGAGAGGATGGGAGCGTAGAATGATCGGATGTTTGGCACTTTCCGGGAGGTGAGAGTGGCGGAGTCGACCACGAACTCGTATTAATCCGTCCGAATCTAGATATGGAGCAAACGACGATAATGTGGTTGACTTCGGCAACGGACGACCGGTCGCGAGGAGTATATATTCGTCTGAGAACATTTCGGATTGCATACTTTTTAACCAATAAATTTCAGCCGCGTGGATCTCCTCGGGGAGCAGCGTCGCGCAACCACCTGACCGTTGGTGACTCACCTTCGATTGAACCCCAGCCCGAATTTTTGCTATAAAGCGTAAGACATACGACGTTACTCGCAATAGCCGTGGCCACGACGAGAAGCGCGACGCGAGATCCCATTTTTCCGGCAAGCTGGCCGTGCAGACGACGTGCTGAGTGCGCCTCTCAAGTGGAGCGTCGGGCTCTAAGTGCGGGTTTGAATCTGGCCAAAATTCAGGTGCGAGTAGCAACCATGAGGGGCCCGACCACCATAACAGATGGCTATTGAGCTCATCCGGAGCCAGCCCACGAGAGGCACAATCAGCAGGATTGTCGTTAGTAGGTACATGGTGCCAATTCGCGTCAGGAATAAGAGTCTGAATTGCAGAGACGCGATTTGCTATAAATACTCCCCACTGCAACGGCGATTGAGCGAGCCAAGCTAACGTGATCGTCGAATCCGTCCAGCAATGGCATTCGACCGTTAACTGTAAGGCTGATTGAACGAATTTCATGAGATCAGCGAGAAGCAAGCCGGCTTGTAATTCTAATCGCGGAATACTCAGCGTCTTTAACGGAGCGACTCGCGTCTTCGCGGCAAGGAGCCCGACGGTGACAGAGCTATCCACGTGCATCAGTCGCAAATATACTACGGCGGCGTACGCCTTTGTTGAGGCATCAGAAAACCCATGCAAAGCGGCATGCAGGGTTGTTGAGCCGAAAGACGTCCAGCGCGGAATTTTGAGGTCCTCTAGGCATGATAATTTCGACTGATAATGTGTCCATTGATAAAGAGATTCTTCAGGCAATGGGTCGTCCCATGCGCATTTAAGCAACCACAGTTGTTGCATGAGAATTTTAGCGGTGACGATAACGGGAGCTACCCAACCGAGGGGATCATAAAGTCTGGCAATCGTCGCGAGAACGTTCCGTTTGGTCGGACTACGATTCGAGGCCGCGTTTACTCGAAATTGAAACGAATCTCGGACAGGATTCCATGTAATTCCCAACACCTTTAGGTGCTCGTCATCTTGAATCACTTTATCAATCGCTAACCCGTGATCAGAAGGATCGATATCGGACAATAGATCGGGACTATTACTGGCCCATTTGCGTAAGCCAAAACCGCCTTTATTTAATAACGCAGTTAATTGGTCGCGAGCTTGTCGCGCAAGAACTTTATCGTCCGCCCCGAAGGCGAAATCATCAATGTACCGTTTGCGTCGCAATATGGGAAGCGCTAAGGGGAACGCAGAACCCTCATCTTGCGCGAGTTGCTCGACAGAGCGTAACGCGAGATATGGCGCAGACGCGGAATCGTACGTGACGGTAAGGAGGCGGTACTCTTTAACCGGCTCATTAGGGAATGCACGCCATAAAATGCGCTGGTAATCGCGGTCGCGCGCATACACCAGAATTTGGCGGTACATTTTGGGTATATCTGCCGTATATACATAGCGAAATTGACGCCATTGTAATACAACTGAGGGTACGTCGGTCTGACATTTCGGACCGACATGCAAAAAATCGTTTAGAGATTTGCCATTTGAGGATCGACAGGAAGCGTTAAACACCACGCGCAGCCGTGTTGTCGCGCTATCCTCACGGAGGACCGCGTGGTGTGGAATGTAATAACTGAGAGAAGGATCAACCGTAGTTTCGGTTGACGGGATTTCCGCCATATGGCCAAGGCGTTCATATTCAAGCATGAATGCGCGATATTCGGTCGCGAGGGTCGGCTCGCGTTCAAAACGGTACTCCAAACGATGGAGGCTTGATAAGGCCGCAGCTCGCGATTTGCCTATCGGGATAGGAGGGCCGCATTTGAACGGCAACCTCACTACATAACGTCCTTCGGACGTGCGGGAATGAGTCGCGACAAAATGTTCCTCACAAATTTGTTCCTCCGGGCTCATATAAACTCCCTGCGGAATTTCTTCAACCTCCCAAAAACGCCGTATATGAACATCGAGGTTTTCGAAAATGGTTCCGTGATGGACATGCAGAGGAGTGAATGGAGGATTGGGACTCGAGGATGTGACACCGGACAAAATCCAGCCTAAAGTCGTGTTTTGCGCGACTGGTTCCTCACTCGTGCCCTTGCGAACGCCGTCGAGAATTATTAAACCGAATAAGTCAGCTCCGATTATGACATCTACCGGGTCGCTGCTCATGGGTTCTCGATCGGCTAAATCGAGCCCCTCCAAATGGGTCCAGCGGGCACTGGAGTTGCTCTGGTGAGGCGTGTATTTGGTAAGCGACTTTAATATTAAGGCGGTTGTCGCATAGGAGGGATCGTCGCGATTGGCCGGAGTTATCGTAATTTCGGAGGCGTAACGCACAACGGACTTTATATCGCCAATACCGGTTACGCACACCGACAATTTCGATTTTACCAAACGTAAACTTTGTGCGAGCGATCCTGATATAAAGGTGGACGCTGATCCTTGATCGACAAGGGCGCGCACCGTCACATAACGCCCTTGAGGCGAATAAACTCGAACGCGTGCGGTCGCAAGAAGTATGCGTGATTTGGGAGCGATCGATCGCGATAACAAATGTGACGCAATATCTACCTTGGAAGTAGTATCACGCTGAGCGGGGATCGCGGAGGATGACGCTTGTTCGGTTTCGCAAGGTGACGTCGACGCTTCGAAATGTAACAATGTGTGATGCTTTTTATTACACTGTTTACAGACATAGGAATTCGTGCAATTTTTCACAGACGAATGTTTTGCACTGAAGCAATTAATGCAGCGTTTACATTGTTTAACAAATTCAAAGCGTTGCGACGGAGTTAAATTTAAAAAGGTTGAACATTGGTGTAGCAAATAATTCGCTTTACATTTTGGACACGAAAGTTGACCGGCGGCGGTCGAGTGAGACGCGAGGGATTTTCCTCGAGCCGTTTTAGACGAGTCCTTTGGCGGTATCGGTGAGATCGCCTCCAACGCACAAATCCGCGACTCGAGAAATTCGTTAAGCTCGTTAAATTTCGGATACTCGTTTGAATTACCGAGTTTAAGTTCCCATGCTTTTTTGGTAGATTTATCAAGTCTTTGCACGACAAGAAACACGATGATATCATCCCACTGGTCTACCGGACGACCGAGGTTTTTTAACGAATATAATGATTTATTAACTTGATCACGAAGATCACGAAGATCTTTGGAGCTTTCAGAATTAACGCTCGGCAAGTTGAACAACGCGTGCAACCGATGCGTTATTAATTTTCGCTTATTCTCGTAACGAGATACAAGTCGATTCCACGCAATCACAAAATTGGCATCGGTAATATTAATGTCGTGAAGCGCGTTACTAGCGTCTCCTTTTAAACAAGAACATAAGTAATGGAGACGTTTTAAATCCGACAAACTCGGATCGTCGTGAATCATTGACTTGAATTTATCGCGGAAAACTTCCCACTTCTCGAAAGCTCCATCGAACGACGGTAAATTAATAGTAGGCAAATGCGAGTACGGTTGTCGCGAAAAATCATTTATACGACTCACGCTACCCGCTACAGGTGGATCCGTCGATTCGCTTTTCGCTAAGATTTCTGCCATGTAGTCCGCAGCTTCGTTGTAGTTGTCCTCGCATTCGATGAAGCATCTTTTAACGAAGTGCGGCACCGATGTCTTCGCCTTCTCATCCGCCTTGAGTTGAATCTGGCCTTCCAGCTCCTGGCACTTCTGGAACGTTTCCTTGAGCATGGCAAGCCGTTGTCGTGTGACAGCCGGGGTCATTTTCGATTGGCCCAGTTTTTTGAAATTTGGCAAGGCACGCGACACTGAGTTTATTAATTGATATTGTAAGGAGATTAATTCCTCAAGAGTCGACATGATGACTGGCACTGTTTAATAACTCGCGAAGTGAGAGAGTAAGGAATACTTCTTCACGTCGATCCGGCTCGAAGGACCAAATTTTATGTTCGGGTTTAAATGAGGATCACTGGGATCACCTTGTCGGAAGGCTCGACGGTGAAGCGGGCACTCTCAATAATCACTCGCGCGTATTAACAGTCAAGTAATATATTTATCAAAATGTCAACAAAAGAAATGGTTACAACTCAGTATCGACGCGAGGGCCATGAGCACCTCTGATATAGTAGAACGCAAAACGTCACTCGGAAACTATGTCCGTACAGGCGTGATTGCATATCAATAGCCGCAAGCACAATGCAATACGCATCACTGTACCGCTTTGCGATTAATCAGCCCGAATACTTAATGTCCTTGAGGGCGATGATCGACAAGTAACTACGCGAGCACAATGACTTGGCGTGCGAACCACTGAAGCGGAAATCTTGACGCGGAGGTCACGGAAATCTTGCACCGCGAATAACTATGGGACTTGGGTTAAGCACGCCGACACGATAGATTCGCGCTCGCGGAGATGGAGATCGAGCAAATAGCGAGAGCGGAAAGACTCGAAACTTGAGCTGATTATAGGGCGTCGGAAGGCACAATCCTCGCACTCGTATACGATTTGGTATCTGCTTCGCCTCGCTCGCTCGCAATACTCGAACTGAACTCTCCTGATCGGCACGCAGAACGCCGGACGCGAAAACCACGCGACTCAGGAATTTGGGAGCGTGACCGACTCGTGGAGCTTTTGTACGCGCGGCTGTCAACACGACTGCCGCGACGTTGTCAAATCTCGCGGTATCCCGCGATGCGAAAATAGGATCCCAAAAATACGGACGATTGAACGGTGAATCCCGAACACGAATCATTTATTATAAATCGTTAACTGTTGTATTTATTACAATATTTCACCTCACGCACGCAATGTGTCGTTCGCTTTTACAGATGGTAGCTATTTACCGCTCGCTATTGTTAAACAAGAATTTTAACGCGCAACACGCGGGAGTTACCGGTTGTAATATACAGCGCGTAAGACGTCCGCACGCTACGGCTGTATCCGATAGACTGCCAAGAACAATGTATCTCGCTATGGCTCCCTACCACTCGAGCCATCCCCACTCTAGGGTTGTTATTCACCGCTCGCGATCACGCCACACTTTTTCCGATAGTTTTTGCATGTTTTCGCGCATGCCGACACGCTGTTTTCGCGTGGTTGACGCGTGCGCGCTCCGTAACTTCCATCTTGGGGCCCCGACGTGGAAATTTCCGCTGCCAGTACCGCGTGGTGGTCCTCCTCAGCTGGCACCGCTGCACCAGGTTTTCACTTTTCCGAGTTTTCGGAGAAAATGTCCGTGGACGTTTTGGGTCCTCCTTGACGCCGACCTATGCGCACCCTCTCTGGGATGCCCCTCGACTCGCTGGCGATCGATTTTCCCGAAGAAAATGGCTGTGGGCATTTCTGGTTCTCCGTTGTTGTCGCCGACCCCCTAGGCACGTGTACCAGGTCATCTCGAGGATGTCCCCGCTATCAGTTCTCGGAGATGACCTCTGGAACGCTTTTTTTTTATGTCCCTCGCGGCGCTCGTAGACGTGGGGACCCCGGGAAACGCGCTGATTCTTCCGGGGCCCTCAGCGCCAAGACCCAGGTTTGGGCGCCAACTCGGGAGACGTCATGGCGTCTCCCCCAGCTCCCTGGAGCCGCCTCCTGTAAACGCCGCGGCGGAGTGGGGGGACATCCGCCCAAATCGCCGCCCTTCTAGCAGGGGTGGGTTACACTGCGGGCGTACGGTAAGCCCCGCCCGCACGCCCGCTCCACCCCCGCGATCACCCCTCAATGAGAGGGGGGAGTCCATACACGGTCGCCGACCGCCATCAACCGGCGGCGACGGCCCACCACACGTTCCGAAGGGGGTAGGAGGGGGAAGGGCCAGCAGCTCCTGTGCGCATTATTGCGCTCTTCCCCCCCCCCCCGGCACTGTCACGTGCCGTCCCCCCCCGGAGCCGGAACCACGACGGGGGGGCCGCCCCTGGGCCCGCGACGTCGCAAAAAGTAACGCCGCCGCCGTGGTGGCGGCGGCGGTCTGCGGCCCAGACCCACCCCGTCACTCCACTCGCTGTCACTGGAACGGGGGGTGCCTCCACCCTTCTGACGCGTTCGGCTGCCTCCTTCTGCGACATGACTGCGCCGTAGAAGGAGACGAACGCCCTCCATTTCGCCTCGCCCTCTTCTCCGCCGGCCATCGCCGCGGCGATGATGGCCGGGAGGGCGAGGTCTTCCCCCACGTTTGCCCGGAGGACACGGCGCTGCTCCTCCCACGCTGGGCACTCCTCCAGCGTATGCTGCGCCGTGTCTACCTCCTCCGGGCAATGGTGGCAACGCGTGGTGCGCTCCTTCCTGATCCGGCACAGGTAATGCACCCATGCCCGGTGATCACCTGCGCCGTGTGGAACGTAAAGCCTCTCCCCTTACGCTCCACCCACTCCCCTAGGACCGGCCGGATGGCCTCCCTGACCCTCCTGCCCCACAACTGTGGGTTCGCGAGGAACTCCTTCCACTCTCGCAGGAGGGTCGCTTTGGCCTGGAGCCTCAGCGCCCTCTTGACTTTCGCGTGATGACACCCCCCCCCGTCCCTGATCGCCTTGGTCCGCGTATACACGTGTGTATGCGACCTGGCGACCAGGTGAATCGGGGGGATTTCGGCGAGGGTAGTCGCCCCCACGTGTGACACGGTCCGGTAGGCCCTGGTGGCTCTGTTGGCTATAAGCCTTTGGACCGCCGCCAGCAGCCCACCAAGGCGGGCATCTCTGCCCACCTTCTCCTCCCACACCGGTGCTGCGTACAGCAGCACCGAGTGGACCGTTGCCACGTAGAGGCGACGCACGCTCCCGCTGGTCCCGCCAATATTTGGCAGCAGCCTGGCCAGGCTATTGGCCACTGCCCTTGCCTTCGGGACCACGCGGGCAACGTGCTCGCCGAAGCTCCTTCTCCGATCGATCCAGACCCCCAGGTATAGGAGGTGGGGAGTGATCGGGACCTCCTTCCCTTCCACCCGGACGCTGAATCCACCCGGTGGTGACCCCCCCCCCCCGCAAGACAGCCATGGAACATGGTCGCAGGCGTTTTATGGGGGGCCACTTTCAGGCCCAGCGCCCGGATTGTGCGCACCACACTCGCCGCCGCCACGTTGGCCAGCCTGATAGCCTCCTGCCAGCCCTCCTCGCTGACCCCCAGGAATATGTCGTCGGCATACCCCGTGAGCCAGCATCCTCTGGGGAGGGCCACCCCGAGGACCAGGTCGTAGGCGATAATCCACAGCAGGGGTCCCAACACCGACCCCTGCGGAACACCGCGCTCAACGAGCCTGACCCTCAGGACCCCGTCCTGGTCTGTGTACCTCAGGCCCCTGTCCCGGAAATAGTCTCCGACGACCCTGATGAGGTAGGGAGGGACGTCAAATCTCACCAACGCCCTCCCTATCACCTCCCAGAGGAGGGTGTTGAAGGCATTGACAACGTCGAACGACACCCCCAACACCACTCCCCCTTCCTCAATCTCGGCCTCCGCGTGGGAGAGGACACGCCTGATCGCGTCCACGGTTGACCTCCCCGCACGGAAGCCGAATTGGTCGTCGGAGAGACCTCTTCCCTCACCCCGGGACAGGTGCCGGACGAGGCGCGCGGCAATGATCCTTTGGAAGATTTTTCCCGCCTCGTCCAGGAAGCATACGCGCCCAGCGCGGACCCTCAGCCACCGCCGGCATGCGTGGACGGACGAGCGCCGAAGCACGGTAATCTCGTCCGTCTACCAATAGGCGGCTCGTCGGGGGGGAAGGGCGCGGACGCGGGGCATCGCCACGTCGCACGCCCGCGAAGCGGCCACCAATCGATCCGCCTCCGCATCCACGTCTGCCCCCCCCGGTTCCCTCGGCGAGGGGGTCTCCGCCTTTCCCCAGGTCAGGGCCAGGATCGCCGCCTCTAGGCGATCCGGGTCCAGCTTTCTGAGGGCCCATCTCCGCCGCGTTTCCTCCGCGGCGCGGCAGCGGGACAGCACTGCCGGAGGAGTGGCCCGGACCATCATATCGATGTAACGATGGTCCGAAAGAGACTCCAAGTCTGTGGCCACCCTCCAGCCGTGTATCTCGCGCGCGGCAGGGGGGTCGCCCAGGTGAGATCAATCACCGAGGCCCCCTGGCGGCGCACACATGTGCTTACTCGGCCCGTGTTTATGAGACACAGGCCGAGCCCCGCCGCCCACCCCTCCAGGACGCTGCACCTCGCGTCATTGCGCGGGCAACCCCAAAGCGTGGATTTCGCATTGAAGTCCCCCGCCACTATGACCCGGCCAGTGGGGCATCGGCGGACGCATCCCTCCATGTCGTGGAGGGTCCGCTCAAACCTGGCCAGGTTCCAACTCGGAGGGGTGTACACGCCCACTACTGAGATGGACCCCCAGTGTACCGCCACAAAACCCACCCCGGCCTCACCACAAGTGCACGGAGGGGCATGCGGCAGTGCCCGCCATGTGACGGCCGCGGAGCCGCTGCGATCTTTGGCCCAGCAGGGGTGGGCTGCTGGGACCCAATACGGCTCCGCGACTATCCCCAAACCACACCCGCGCTCCGCCATCGTGTGAAACAGCTCTTGGGCAGCGCGGGCGTGGTTCAGGTTTGCCTGAAGGACCCTTACGGACATATATCTTCCGAATAGTCCATCGGGCCCTTTGACGCCACCCTCCCTTCAGCCGCTAGCGCGGCTTCCCCCCCGATGTAACCCGGCCCGAGCGAGGGCTCCTCATTTCCCTGCGGACCCACCCAATCCCCAGAGCCGTCCCCCGGTGCGTAGTCGGCCAGCTCCATGAGCGCCGCGTCCGTGGCGGCGCTCAGTGCGACGACCTTCTCGCCCACCGTCCCGCCGTACCGCTCGGTGATCATCTTGATCCTCTTCATGAGGTCGAGGTCAATGACCTCGACGCTCGTGACCCGGGGGGCCTCGGAGCCGAGGCCCGAGGTCGAGGCCACCGGCGTGGTGGCACTCGACGCGCCCGCAGTCCCTGCCGGGGTGGGGGAATTTGGGCCCTTCTTGTCCTCCCCCTTCTTCCTCTTCGGAGCGGCGGTCGCACCCTTCCTTCCCCCCTTCCCACCGGAACAGGATTTGCCCCCAATCCGGTGGTCGGAGGGGCGGCCGGCCCGCTCACAGACCGCGCATTTCGGCGCGGCCGTGCACGTGCGGGCCTGATGGCCCACTACACCGCACCGGTAACAGCTACCGGTGCGGTCCACCTCATTACTACAGGTGGCTCGAGTGTGGCCCACCTCGAGGCACCTGTAGCACTGGAGAGGGCGCCTGTCGAGCAGCTCGACACGCGCCCTCACCCAGCCCACGCCGATGCGGCCCTCTCTCTCTCGAGAGCGCTTTTGCCGCCGCCAGCGGGCACCTCACGAAGAAGGTGTTCAGCCCATTGGGCGCCGGCCGCGGCGGCCCCACCGCGATGCTGGAGGAAGCAGCCCCGCCTTTGGCGGCCAGCACCTCCCTCAACTCTCCCTCCAGTACCGAGTCGTCCAGTCCGCTGAGCCTCAGCTCAGCGGACATCACCGGACGGCTGACACGGACGCCCTCCCTGCCGGCAAGCAATGCCGACATCTTCTCGGCTAGGGCGTCCGCTTTGGCGCCGCAGTCGGGGCCTGCCACCTCAAGGTTTATAACCTTGGTGGCCGTCCTCCTCACGTTGAGGGGGCCCTCAATCCCTAGCTCGGAGAGGCTGATATTCTGCCTCGCGAGCCGCACCACCTCCCCGTAGCTTTCCTCCGGGCAGGTCAGAGTCACTGCCGCCGTATTCGGCACCCTGCGCCTCCCCGACCCGCCCGGCCGTGGGACCGACGTGGCCCCCCCCACCGGTTTTCCCTTGGGATCTTCTCCGGGCGCCCGTCCCACCGGTCGCCCCCGCCGGAGCAGCGACCGTCGGCGCACCTCTGGAACGCTAGTTTACGCGCGCGCTACTGCAGATTGACGCCGACCTACTCGAGACGTGTACTAGGTCCCTCGCAAAGCGCTTGCGTTAATACTTCTCGGAAATAAGCTCTGGATCGACCATTTCCGTATGCGTCATCGAACATTGACGCCGATCTACTGAGGATGTATTCTAGGTCTTACAAAACGCGTTAAGACTACCTCGTCTCGGAGATAAGCTCCCTATCGCTAACTTCCGTATGCGCTGTCACACTTTGACGCCGACCTACTCGGAGTGTGTACCAAATCTTCGCGACCCTGTTTTCGCTAAATCATCCCGAAGACTGTCTCTCCGTAACTAGTTTTTACGCGCGTCATCGCATGTTGACGCTGACCTACTCGGAACGTGTACCAGGTGGCTCCGATCACCGTCGCGTCATTTCTTCCTGGAGATTGTGTGTGGCTCAAGCCGTTCGCGCGATTTTTTGCCCAATTCTCGCGCGCGTTGAAAGAAAATCAAATCCAACGTAATTGCATTGTTAGCGTGATCTAAACGAAATTTAAACAGCGAACTAGGCGAGATAACCCGAATCATGACTTATAATTAACGCGAAGTGAGAAAACTGCCAACTGAACGAGCCTTGTGGGCTTATAGCTACTTTCTAATTTACCAGCTATCGTCTGCCCGGAAGGGCCTCTTGTCCACCGGGATCAATGCAATGTCCCTGTGGCGCTCCTCGTGGCCATTCCGAAGTGGGCGGCTGCAAGGTTGTGACCGGACAGCCTATAGGAATGATAATTCACGATAATTAGAAAATAATTATTTTCAGCCTCTACCGGTCGGAGTTGGACCTCGCGCACGACTCACTCTCTTTAGAACAACCGATTGTTATGGTCGCCACTCGGTTTGACCTATTAACCCACCGAGAAGGTGACGTAAGTGACCAACCTTTTGTAGGTCCTCGCTAATTCCCCTTTTTGCTCTGTTTCAGGTTCCCCGTTGGATGCCCGGATTGATCTCGCTGCCCACCGGATCGTCCACGCCTCTGTCTCAGCCGTCCGCTGGATCGCCGTCACGTCGTTGGAACAGGATGTTTCGAAGATCGCCGTCGCAACCAAGTCTTAAGGATTCGAGGAAGGATAACTCACAGGGTAAGTTAGCTTTCGCAATAAACACTCACTGTGCTCTGCTTTTGATTTTGTTTAACACTGAATTTATTTCAGATCGATTCTACACACACGCGGATACGTCGCGGGTACAGAAGACGATATCGGCCGCGTAGCGCCTCTGCGTGGCTACGGCTCTCGAGATGTTCCTTCGCACGGAACTCGAATCGCGGAATATAATTTCTGATATTCGCGTCGCTTATCGTAATCGCTTTCGAACACTGGATCTCGGTAAACGCACTCGGACTGCGGATGAGGGCCGGTTGTCGAAACGAGCATCGAATTGCGCCAATGTAATTCAATGTTCCCGGTCTCGTCACCAAACTCGCGTAATTAACCCGATTTGCTGCGTATCGATACGGATCGCTCGTTACTCTCGCGTTACATTTATTCAGCTTTGAGTGTTCTCACTCTGCGCGTTAATTACTAACGACTTTACTCTGACGGATCACGCGCCGCTCGCGGATTGTATGTTCCGATATACGGAGAGTCGATACGACACATTCGCACAGTTTTGTCTCTCCCGGAAACGAATAATCTCCGTACGATATCAATCGCGATAATTATTCGCGTCGATTATCGTTAAGTGACTTCACTTTTGATCGGTTAACGCGCCGTACGCGGGTTCAATGTCGGTTTTTCAGAGAGTCGGTACGACACGTCCGCACTCGTCGACTCTTCACGACCAAAGACCTCGGTTCCTCTCTGCGATCGTCTGTTGTTTGTCTCACGATCGCCCCACCATCAGCCGCATTCCGATCTCGCTGGCTTTTGTTCGCCCGACACGCTCACGCGTAAACAGGTCCCCCACCATGGTGGCATGGCGTGTTCCAAACTCGTAAACACATTCCGATCTTGCTCGCCGTGTAAATTTCTCGATGAACTTTTCACGGTCAGCGAACATACAATATAATGTAATATTTCAAATTTATCGATTGTCTTGACGTTTGGGACCCGTTCTCGCCCGAACGTTCACATATTCAGCGAAATCATGTTTCTTTAATGTTCTAGCGCCTCCGCTTGTGCGTCGAGTCGCTCCGCACCGCTTTACGACCAACCGCTGTGTTGGTCGGCAATCTCGCTCGCGCCTGCCGCTATGCAACACGGCACCCACACACAGGTATGCCGGGCTGCCGCAACGCCTGTTCGCATCGCCGCTAGCCGCCGCGAACCCTTGGATCGCGATCTCGCTTCCGATGATACGCTCTTGCATGGGATACCTTTTGGGTGTCTCCAAGGATCCTCCCGAGTATACCCGACATGAAGTTTCAGTCGAACGAAATCTCGTTCCCGTATTCCGGATCCGACGCACGGGCACATCCGTTTTCGCTATAACCGCGTTATGGGAAGGCCGGATAATCGATCGATCGCGATGACATCCCTTATGCATCCGTCGTTCGTGTTTTCGCGAACGAAATCGCGCCTCGCGCCACGACCCGGTAGAATATGTTCCTTCGGCGTTCAAGGTCGCAACACGGACACCCGACTCGTCCCGATTATCCTCGTTCGAGTTTTCCCGAACTAAGCCTCGGTATCGCGCCACGTCCCTATCGACACGTTGCAAGGGTGTCCGGGACTCGGTCCATGCTGACGTTGCAGCCGTACGCTAAAACGGGGCGTGCGCAGTTATTGGGACAACCTCAAGTGGTCTTGCGGCGACTCTCGGCAGAAGAGCTGCAGAGGGTAAGCCGACGACCGACCACGGTACCGCTAGCGACCGAGCGGCGCAGCGGATGGAGCATGGCCTCGGGGGCCGGCGGTGGCGCCCCATGGAATGGGCCGAGCAGAGGACGACGGTTGCCGAGTACCGGGGCACCCCGGCAGAGGCGGAAGAAAGCCAAAGGGCGGCGGAGTCATGGGGGGTCACTTTCCAGATCCGGCGTTCCGTGACCACCGTGCAGGAAACGGTGACGATGGTGTCGATGCCGCGACCTGCGACGACGGACGAGCGGGAGACTTCGGAGGAGTTTCAGAGCCCATCGTCCGGAGAGGAGTCCTCGTGGGACGGGGAAAAGGCCCATGAAATAGAATAGAGAAAACGCGAGCGCTCCGAGGACGGATTCATAAGGGAGCCAAAGGCTCATGTGTAAATATAGCATTAATTTCGTTTTCTTTTTCACAACGTTTTATTTTATCATTTCGAACCGTCCGGCGCGATAGCCATTAAGATAGATGTAGTCATGCGACAGCGGTCGCAGAGCAGCAGCTCATTTAGGTATTATGGATTACAGTTTCTTCTTATTTTCGTTTTAGTTCCATTGGTTTTCCTTTTCTTTTTGGTTTTGTTTTTTCTGAGGTAAAATAATTTGTGTTATATTATTTTGGCACATTAGTGCCCGGCACGGCCGTGAATATCGTTTATTTGTTCGCGCATGGACCGCGATACCGCGCGTATAACATAAGGCGTCGTGCCACATACGGACTACGGACCGAAAGCGTTCGGACCCGAAATTGCGAAAAATCGCGAGCCCAATCGAGCCCGTTGACGACATACGGAGGCGTGGACGCGAATTGTCAAACCGCGCGAGCCACGCGACTAAATAACCAACGGTGCCAAACCATAGAGTCGTGAAATGGGGGCACGCGCAAAGAGCGCCGCGATCCAAGCGATGGGGGAAGAGATAGCGTACCATGCGTCATCCATGGGAAAGAACCCACGGTGC
Organism: Harpagoxenus sublaevis; assembly: GCA_030770355.1. NCBI lineage: Eukaryota > Metazoa > Arthropoda > Insecta > Hymenoptera > Formicidae > Harpagoxenus > Harpagoxenus sublaevis. The sequence goes on from JASTWR010000464.1 coordinate 64,802, forward strand.
CCGGAGAGCGAGAGACGGCACACCGATAGAACAAGTCGCCGTCGAGATCCGACCACCCAGACGGAAGTTACGGGGACGGTCCGCGAAAACGATATCCGGACACCGGATGCGAGAACCAAGTCCGGATGGTAGTTCTTAGGGATCGTAGAAGCGAGCACCGGAGGTCACCGTTAAGATTTGACCACTCAGACGGAAGTTACGGCGACGGTCCGCGAAATCGATACTCGGACACCGGATGCGAAAATCAAGTCCGGATGGCAGTCCGTAGGGGTTGTGGAAGCGAGCACCAGGGGTCACCGTCGAGATCCGACCACCCGGACGGAAGTTACGAGGACGGTCCGCGAAATCGAAACCCGGACACCGAATACGAAAACCAAGTCCGGAATGTAGTCCGTAGGGGTCCTAGAAGTGAGCACCGGGGGTCGCTGTCAACGTCGGGCGACACCAAATCAAACGGGACGTATTTTTTAGGAAGTCAGTCCGGATGCCTCTATAGGGGTGTAAGAGAGGCCGGACACGCGGGTCAACGATGTAAAAAGTTCAAAATCCCGGGGGGTGGAAAACCACTACCCGGGCATCGAGAAAGTGCGTCGCACTTGTAGCATAACAAGTGGAAATTTCCGTCACGAACATCTGGCGTGACCGCAAGCGGTAAACACCTATTGTAACTGCTGTGACGTCCCGCCGATAAAATTATTCCTTTTTACGAAAATCTTAAAATTGAAATTATAACCTTCAATTACGGACTAAAATTCTTATTACTGTTCCACAGTACGATTTTATATTATGAATTCACTTACTTGCTCCTATGATAAATATCACCAAACCATGACTCAGGCGTCACAGTCACCCTCTTGCGCATGAACTTACTGCCATAGTTCAAAAGCGATCCGCCAGTGTTGGAGTGTCAATAATATAAATAAAGATTTAGTTTCACCCCTGGTGCCGAAACGTCCGGTCAATAATATAAATAAGGATTTAATTTCACCGTTGGTGCCGAAACGTAATAGAAGATCTAGTTTCGCCGCAGGTGTTGACACGTCTATAAAAAAATATGCGACGAGAAGGGTTTAGTCATCGCCGGTGCCGACAATGCAAAGAGGAAGGTTTAGTTTAACCGCGCAGTAGCGCGAGAAAAATACTCGAATTACCAACTCTAACCTTCCTGTTTACATTTTTGAATGACTCAAGCCGCCTCGAAAATTCGGACAACTTCGACCAATGACAGCGTAAGGAACCACCCCGAAAATGCCCCTCCAGTCGATTACTAGCCAATGGCGAACAGCAAACTCGGCGGTCTTTTGAGTATAAAACCCAGCGCTTAACCGGGACGATTCATTCTAATTCTAAATCCTAAACTTATAAAACTTAAAATTCTAAATCTCAGTCTTGGCATTCTAATTCTATTCTAATTCTAAATCCTAAACTTATAAAACTTAAAATTCTAAATCTCAGTGTTGGCATTCTAATTCTATTCTAAATCTAAATCTAAATTCAAAAGTCGATCTCTTTATTCTCAATTAATTAATACACGTCTATTATTCACACTCAGTCTTGTTACTTCAACTTTTACTCCAAGTAAATTCAACTTAGAGTCAGTGCCTCCAGGCCTGAGAGTCTTCCCTCAGGGGTCGGGGGCGGCCTCCCGGGTGTCTCTAGGGACTCCCGGAGCCGTCCCCGATACGGGCACTGCGAACCCGAGGTACCCTAGCACAGCAGCACCGTAATCTCCGTCAGCCGCGAGGCTGGCGGAGACCGGGGGGCCCTTTTCAGGGCCCGCGAGGTGGGTGGCCTCTATAAAAGTCACCCGGCCGGTCGGGGCTGTGTGGGATTGAGCCCTTGCTCTCCCACCGACCTATGGGAAGGAAAACCCAGACAGAAAACCGGGGGCCCGGCTACCCTCTTAGGAGTCTGCGGCTAGCTTCGGCTACCCAGCTCCAATAGCCGGTAGGGGATGGTGACCCTGAGTGCAAACGCCCGGTCGGCCGGGACCGTTAGGGGGATGTTTTTACACCTCCCGCCGGCATAGAGGAAGGTCACCTCGATAAAAAACCACGGGGTGGGGTTGGGGAGGGTGGTCCCCGTTCCCGAGGCGGGCAGGGATGCCGTCTCGCCGAGGGAATGGGAAGACCCCTTCCCTCCTTCCTCCATTGCACGCCGGTGCTCCGGCAGGAGGGGGAGGGGGGGTATCCCTCTTCTGACCCAGCCCAGGACGTGGTCCTGGGTTGGACAGAGGAGAGGCCCACACTCGGTGGTTGCACACCAGGGACGTGGTCCCACGGTCTGCCGAGTGTGGAGCGTCGCTGGGCCGCTCGGACGTATTCCGAGGTCGGGGCCGGCGACCTGGGTGGGAGATCGCCCGGGCCACTCGGACATATTCCGAGGCCGGGGCCGGCGGGTCTTGGCCGCCGGGTGAAATAGATCGGCGGCGCGCGGGTAACTCCGATGGTCGGGGATCGCATCCCTCCCGAACCCGGCCATCGGAGTAGACGGTTAGCCAGGGTGGTTACCTCGGCCCTGGCTAAGGACTGTATGCTGGTCGCCACGGCGGGCAGGACCTTGGGTGGGGTGCGACACCCTGCGGTACCTGTCTGTCCGTGGGGCCCCCCGCGTGGCGGCGCCCGTCACGGTGCCCGTCGGGTCGGAGCGACGGGAGCCCGGAAAGCCCATGGGGGGCTGGGCCTTGATGCCCTCTCCTCATGGGTGAGTAAGGGACACGGAGTCCCAGTCGCCCTGCTGTTGGCAGGGGGCTGGGGCATAGGGGGCAACCCCGAGCCGTGACGGGTAGCGGGATTAAACAAAAATGAGCTGCATAAAAAATTTTGAAGAAGTAGGGAGTGGAAACGAGGAGGGTGTGTCCAACATATCCTCCAAGAAACCTGGGCCGAAGAGCGCTCGGGAGAGGAGTAAGAAATCCTCTCGGTGGATTTCTTCCGATCCCCATGCCCCGTCAACGAGCGGGGGCGGAGATACGGTGTTCACCACCTGGTGAAAATATCGAGGGTCGATGACGACCTGCTGAAGGGGCCGGCAAAGGCTCTCCCAGGGAAGATCGACACGGTGTGTACGGGGTCCTCCATGTCCTTGGACACACTTGCGGACACGGAGTCGATCGAGGTGGACGTCTCCGATGGGTCGGACCTCTCGGCCTGCCTCGATCAAGACGAGGAGGCAAAGAAGGCTACCCTCGCTAGGAGGGAGCGGGTGAGGGAGGAAAAGAAGGCCGCCCTCGCTAGGAAAGAGCGGGAGAAGGAGGAGCGGAGGATTCGAGAGCTCGCCGACCCGTCGGTGCCGGCCAGTCTCTCGAAGAACAGGAGGATTAAGGAGATCCAGCAACTGGAGGAGTTAAGGATGGCTCCCACGAACGACCTCCCCAGCAGAATCCTCGAGGCGATCCGAAAGGTGGACAAGGTCTGCATCACGGCGAAGAGTCTCCGTGGTGTAGACCAAAAACACCTGAACGAAGCGGCAGCGACGATCACGGCAGCGGTGACGCACCTGGTCAGCCGCATGGGGCAGGAGAGCCAACTGGAGAGGGATGTGGAGATGGAGGAGCTCCGCTCTCAGGTAGCTGCGCTCCGGGAGGACGATGCCAAACTCCGAGAACTGGTGGAGAGGGCGTTGCCCCGGAGGGAGGTCGGACATATGGGGGTGGATTGCGAAGTCCCCCTTCCTGATTCTCCGGTGCCCGCTGGGCAAAAGATGAGGAAGGCGAGAGCGAAGCGACCGGTCATCCCGGACTCCTCGGATGAGGATGACCAGGCGGAGAGGAGGGAGAGAGAGGCCGCCGAGGAGAACAGGCGACGGATCCTCGCTCAAATCGATGACGAGGGCATGCCGGCTGCCATCAGGCCCGCGGTCCAGGGCAGGACGAAAGTCTTGGAGGAGGCGGTGCCGCCAAAGGGCACTGAGACCATGCCCACGGATCGGTCCTGGAGCGATGACGCGGTGAACCGCCGAATTGAGAGGCTCGAGGGGATGCTCGCCAGGGTACTGGACGGACTGGCGGCAAAAAGTGCTGGAACGGCTACGGAGAGGGCTCCCCTCCCTGCGACTGGGAGTAATGCGACCGCTAAGCCGGGCGGCGGCGGCAGGAACCGGACAACTACTGCTGCCGCCAAGGGCAAGAGAAAGGCAGCCCCAACGCCGAAGCCCACGTTCGCGGAGGTGGCCAAGGGGACTGCCAATACAGGTAAGCCCTTGGAGAAGAAGACTCCGGGACTGGCTACCGGAAAACGGGCAGCTGAGGCAGCTAGTGCTGCTCCTACGCTGCCGATGGTGGCGCCTAGGGCCCAGGAAGATCAGGGGTTCCTGGACGAAGGTGGAGAGGAAGGGGAGAGCCGGGAAGCGGCAAGCAGCCGGCCAGGGCGGGGGCGCTGGGAGGCCCCTTCCCCCCACATCTGGAAAGCCGCCGGCGGCATCGGGACCTGCGCCGGTCAAGCCGGCAAACAAGCCCGGCCCCCCGGCTGCGGCCGGAAAGACGGCGAAGGCCGGAGGGAAGAAGTTGCCGCGCAGCGCGGCGGTTACATTAACGAGCGCTGACGGCAATTACGAGGAGTTGCTCCGGGAGGCCAGAGCGAAAATAAACCCCAGTGAAATGGGGTTCACTGCGGGTTTCAAACCTAAAAGGGCCCAAACCGGGGCTCTCATAATAGAGATCCCGGGGAGGGAAAATGGGGAAAAGGCGGACTTACTGGCCGAGCAGTTGGCTAGGCTGTTCGCGGGGCGCCCGGGGGTAAAAATCACCCGACCAGTTAAAACTGGCGAGTTGAGAATCCTTGACCTCGAGGACTCGGTGACGGGCCGCGAATTAGCGGAAGTCATTGCGAGCACGGGGGGCTGCGGGCCGTCGCAGGTCCAGGTCGGACCGCTGCGCAGGGGGCCCAATGGCCTCAACACGGCGTGGGTAAGATGCCCGCTCGCTGCCGTCAACGCCATCGTCAGGGCGGGCAGTAGACTGCGAGTCGGGTGGTTTGTGGCCCGAGTACAGGCGCTCGAAAACAGGCCCCTTCAGTGCTTCCGATGCCTGGAGAGGGGCCACGTCCGCGCCCACTGCACGAGCGCCGTGGATAGGGGCTCCCAGGTGTTACAGGTGCGGCGGCCGAAAGGCCACCTGGCACGGGATTGCGGCGAGGTCCCTAAGTGCCCAGTGTGCGCCGACCTTGGGAGGCCGGCGGGACACCGAGCGGGGGGCAAGGCGTGCACCTCCGCCAAGAAGAAAGCAAAGCCTGGCAAGGCATTGGGTGCCGCCAAACCAAAGCCCCCCCCTACGGCCGGGAGGGAAAACAGGATGGAGGTAGACGAGGAGGACGAGGCCTCGGAACCCTCCCGCTTGATGCCGGTGATCATGGGGGTGGAAGTAGTAAACTTCCAGATCCCCCCCAAAAAGAAGCCGGTCAAGAGGGCGGCACCAGAAACCGAGGGTAATGGGAGCGGAGATGGGAGTCTCCCGGCCCAGCGCAAAAAGAAGAGCGGGAGCACAGCGGCCGAGGGGCAGTCGGCACAGCGACAACAGTCGCAGCAGCGGCAGCCACCCAAATCGCTCGTGCCGATATCTGCGGTCGAGCAGGGAGGCACGGAGGAGGAAGAGGTACAAGGGCTTCTGCAGTTGACCCCGCCGCAGAGGCATGTACCAAATGCTACGCCCGCAAGTAACGGGCAGGAAGAAGAGGAGGGGCCGCGACAAGCGGCCGTGCCCGGTGAGGAGCAGAAGGAGGTGAAGGAGGAGGAGGAGGCCTTCGGCAAGGGGTACTTTTAATGCCCCTACACCGCTTCCTCCAGGCCAACTTGAACCATGCCCGCGCTTCGCAGGACGTTTTCCTGCATACGATGGCGGAGCGCGGGTGTGGTCTAGGAGTGGCCGCCGAGCCGTACCGGGTTCCGCAGAACCACTCACAATGGGCGGGCAGTAGGTGCGGCCTGGCGGCGATCACGTGGAGAAGGACGGGCGAGCCCGTTCCCTGCTCGAAGTTCGAGGCGGGGGACGGGTTCGTCGTCGTCAAATGGGGCCGTGTCTACGTGGCGAGCGTCTACATCTCGCCCAACGTGGACATGGCCACGTACGAGGAGGTTCTGGCAGACCTCAGGGCCTGCATCTCCAGGATCCCACTTGCCCAACGACAGGTAGTCGTGGCCGGTGATTTCAATGCGAAATCCGCGTTGTGGGGCTCCCCGGCCACTGACAGAAGGGGCAGGATCCTGGAGACTTGGGCGGCGGGCCTGGACCTGGTCATAGTAAATTCCGGGCGCGTGCAGACCTGCGTGAGGCGGCAGGGGGGATCCATCATTGACCTTACTTGGGCCAGCCCCTCTGTCGCCCGCAGGATCAGGGACTGGAGGGTGGCCGAGGAGATAGAGTCGCTATCCGACCACCTGTTCATCGAGGTGTCTCTCTCGGTCGTCCCGCCGGAGGTCCGGGCTCGCCGCAGGGAGGCGGAACTACGCTTCCCCAGGTGGGCGTTAGGGAAGATTGACGCCGACCTGCTCAGGGCGGCCATGAACGTGTCGCTCTGGGCGGAAGACCCGTCGGCCTCCTCGGAACGACGTCGACGAGGCCGCCGGATGGATCGGGGAGGTAATGGCGGCGGCGTGCGACGCCGCCATGCCCCGATCCAAGCCGATGTTGAGGAAGGCGGCTTACTGGTGGACGGAGGAGATAGCCATGTTACGGCGCTCCTCCGTCCAAGCCAGACGCCGCTGGTTAAGGGCGAGGCGTAGCCAGGACCAGCGGCGGATGGACGAGACGGGAGTGGAATACCGCTCCGCCAAGCGGCTCTACTCCCGGGCCATAAAGCAGGCTAAGGACAAGTCCTGGCAAGAGCTCCTGACGGCCCTGGACGAAGATCCGTGGGGGCGCCCGTATCGCATGGTCCTCGACAAGTTTCGGACCTGGGCGCCCCCGGTAACGGAGTCCATGGATCCCGGATTCCTGGAGGAGGTGGTGAGTGCCCTCTTCCCGGATGATCCCGGGGAGAGGGCTCACGGAGGTCCTCCCCCACCGGTTGCAGAGGAGTGGGAAGAGGAGGAATCCGGAGTGTCCATGGACGAGTTGAAAAAAGCTGCCCGCAAACTCAAGGCGGGCAAGGCTCCAGGGCCGGACGGAGTGCCGGGCAAAGCCTGGTCCTTGGCCTCGGGGGAACTGGCCGAGCGCTTGCGAAGGTTGTGCAGCAAGTGTCTCGAGCAAGGCCGGTTCCCCAGGGCGTGGAAGCGAGCTAGATTGGTCCTCCTCCCAAAACCAGGGAAACCCGCCGACCAGCCGTCGGCGTATAGACCAATATGCTTGCTGGACGAAGTCGGAAAGCTGTTCGAGCGAATAATCGCTGACCGACTAGTCCAGCACCTGTCCCGAACTGGGCCCAACCTATCCGAGGCCCAGTACGGCTTTCGGGAGGGTCGTTCGACGATCGATGCGATCAAGCGCATCGAGACCCTCTTGAAGGCCGCGGTGGAGGATGGCGGGGTGTTACTCGGCGTCAGCTTCGACGTCGCCAATGCGTTTAACACCCTGCCATGGTCGGTAATCAGGGAGGCACTTTTCCATCATACAGTGCCTCCCTGTTTGGTAGCCGTTATTTTCGACTACCTCCGGGACAGGGAATTGGTCTATACGGACCAGGATGGCGTGGTCCGTAAAAGGCTGGTCGTGCGGGGGGTTCCGCAGGGGTCGGTCCTCGGGCCGCTCCTGTGGAACTTAGGATATGATTACATCCTACGCATCGCCCTCCTCCCGGGATGTTGGCTCAACGGCTTTGCCGACGACACATTCCTGGGAGTCGAGGGCAGCACTTGGGAGGAGGCTCTAGCTCGCGGTAATGTCGCAGTGGCGGCGGTCGTGGCCGCGATGAGAAGGCTGGGCCTAAAGGTGGCTCCCCAGAAGACGCAGGTCGTCCTGTTTCACGACAGGTCAATGGGGAGACCACCACGGGCCCACATAATGGTAGAGGACGTCCGAGTCGCCGTGGGGCCCAGCATGAAACTGCTGGGCCTCTGGCTGAATGAAACCTGGAGTTTCGGCGAGCTCTTCGCTCGCCTGACTCCCAGGGTGAAGGGTGTCAGCAACAGTCTGGCAAGGCTGATGCCAAACCTGGGAGGGGCGAGCGGTCGGGCTCGCCGGCTCTACGCGGAGACCATTAATGCTGTGGCACTGTACGGTGCCCCAATCTGGGCACCTGCGGTGGAGCGATCGAGCCGCATTAGGACGCAGTTGCGTCAAATGCAGCGGCCGATCGCTCTGAGGGTGGCGAGGTGCTACAGCACGGTCTCCCACGCGGCAGCGACGACGATCGCGGGACTTCCCCCGCTGGAGCTCGCCGCTCGTATGCACGCAAATGTGTACGAGCGCGTGCAAGGGCTGAGGGAGGCGGGGGAAGGATCCGTCCTGCCCGCGCAGCGTAGAGCAATCGGACTCCAGGAGAGGGCCGTCCTTGGTCCGGCGTTGGCAGGAATGGCTAACCAGCGCCGAGTACGGACAGAGGACGGTCGACGCTATCCGGCCCCATCTAGCGGAGTGGCTGGATGGACGGCGACTCGGAGTGTCATTTCACGCGGTGCAGGTGCTCACGGGGCATGGATGCTTCGGCGTGTACCTGCACCGCATTGGGAAGGAGGCCACGACACAGTGCCACCACTGCGACGAGCAGAGGGACACGGCGAAGCACACGCTGGCGGAGTGTCCAGCGTGGGCCGCACAGCGCCGTGTCCTACAGGGGGAGGTCGGTCCGGACCTCTCCCTTCCCGGCCATAGTGGCGGCTATGGTCGGGGAACAAAGGAGGTGGAGGGCCTTCACCGGTTTCTGCGGAGCGGTGATGGCCCGCAAAGAGGAGGACGAGAGAGTGCGTCGCGGGGAGGTACATTTACCTCCTTTTCCCCCTTAAACGGCGCATTCCTCCCAACTTGATCGAGAGCGGGGCGGGGGATATACACTCGCCCCGCGGCAGCCCCCCCTTATGGGAGTGCCTAAAGCCGCACTAAAGAGCGGCATGAGAGGCTATTCGGAGGTTCGGCGTCCTGGCGGGACGAACGGGGCGCCGAACAGACTCCCACAACAACGGGAGGAGTGGCTGGATGGGGTGGTGTCACACCCAGCCACAATTCAGATAAAGGATCGGCCGCAAGGCCGCGAGCCAGGGGCTCGAGTGAAGCGAGCCGCGTGAGGCTCGGCGCAGGAGGCGCCCCGGAAGTAATGATAACCAGTTCCCGGGGCGTCTCCATAAGCGCTGTGAAGGACACCCGTGGAGTTTTAGTGGGTAAGAATCCCACACTCCCCTCGCTCCGTGCCCGAGGAGCGGGGGGTCTTCCCCCTCATAACACCAGAGGGGGCCGCTGGGCCACATACCGGGCTTCGGCTCAGGGAACCCAGCGGTCGAAGATTTCTCCACGTTAAAAAAAAAAAAAAAAAAGGCCTGAGAGTCCGAGAGCTGCGCCGGCCGTTTGCTGTTCGCACCTGCGATTTGCGATCTGCCTCTCTTCTTCTAGAGAGAGGTTCCAGCGACCGAGCTATTATCTACGAGGTGGCATCCACACCATCCTGTAAGTTATTTCTAATATTCGACACGTTGTAATTGCGAGCGAGCGTTATTCCCCGTGTACAAGCCATAAGAAGTTGTATTAAATCTATATAATATACATTTATATACTGGAAATATTCACAAACAGTTCAATTTATTCAGATCCAACCTTATTCCCGATATACATATTGTTTAGGAATAAGCGTTCAATTTAATATTTAATCGTTAATATTCAACCAGATCTCTCGCGCGCTTCGCTTGCGCCCGCGTGTCGTACGCTCAGCGTTACGCGTGACGAGCGAAGCCGAGCCGGCCCGATCTGTCGGCGTAAACAACGCTCGGGTCGGCCGAAGACGATCGCCTGAGTCGACATTCCAACGCGTATTGAGACGGTTCGAATTTTGGCAATTGTAACGTGCATCGTGAGATAACGCGCCTACGCCTTTTCGTGATCTCGGTTCCCTGCATTACACGCGAGGACCGTACCGGCTGTGCGGCGTGCATCTAAGTGCATCTCCACGTGCGCCTCGAACTCAGAGCGAATTCCGAGCTCTGTCGCCCGCGAACGTGTCTACGTCGCGGTGCCTCGTCTCATTACCGTTTTTCGTGTACCGTTGTCGTCTTCGTAATACCAAAGACAAGAGTGCGTGCATTTAACCGCATCGGAAGTGCAATTTGTGATACCGCTCGCCTCTACCGCCAACATTGACATTAAACTATATATTTAATTGCAATAATTTGGAGTTGTTATTTCAAAGTCCTTCCGCCTTGGTGTGCGAACCTTCGTCAAGGTTGTATCAGCAACCATCAACAACAAACACATATATAAATATAAATTTTGCAATTCGATCTTTGTATAATTTTTATTATTTTAATCAAGTGCACCTTGACATTTGTTCGAATTACCAATCATTTCCCCCAGACATCCCTCCACCGATAAGTTCGCTAACAACAGCCGGTATCCTGGCTACTAAATAAAGGGTCTTTTAAAGACTAAAGGGTGTTTCAATTCCCAATTACTCCAGAACAATTGTCAAGGTAGATTTCAAATCAAGTATTTAATATTTTGATTTCGTTATTTTATTTTATTTTCCCCTATTTCCCTTCCATACCGTTTTAACAACGTATCCTCTCGCCTGTCCCGGGTTATAGTCGGTGCATGCAGACTGACCCTAAACAACGAAAGGAGAGGGCCTTTTGCGCTGCGCCGAGGTAGTGGTGCTAAAAGGTAAAGAAAACAACGTTACTAGCGGATTCTCAAACCGCGACGTAACATTTTTGGTGGCAGCGGTGGGATAGGAAATCGTTGTTAGAATTAGGAAAGGAAACTAGTATTTCAAAAAAAGTTAATTATAAATTACCATGGCTTCCAATACACGTTCGCAAGCGTCACGTACTCCTTCCGAAACAAGCGAAAGTATACCTCCCAAGGAACTTTCGGCTAAAGAAATTGCTGTTGGAGAAATTGAATTCAAGCAACAGCGACTATCTGAAAAAGAAAAAATTCTATTAGAACAAGCAGAAGCTTTACGTAGAAGACAGCAGGAATTAGAGGCAAGAGAAGATGAATTAAAAAGGTCTAAGCCAGGCGGGGTAGATGTTCAAGAACTCGCTGGTATATTAGTAAACATTCGAAAGGAACTCGGGAGATTGAATTCCATACCCGAGGAAGTACGAAATTTAAATGCACGCGTAGACGACTTACGATCACAAGTCACAAACAGAAATAATACGACTTCGACTACCCGTAATAATCCTTATACCAGTCTCATCGATGAAGCATTAACACCCCCTCAATTTCCCCTTATCAATGATTTCGCGGATGAACAACCTGCTATGCGCCTCAAGGACGTAATAGACTCTATTCCCAAATTCGATGGACATAGAATACCCGTCTACCAATTTTGCAGAATGTGCGATCGAGCACTTAAATTAATACCTCCCAGGCAGGAATATCAATTGGTTCAACTAATTGTTAACCGGCTACAACATCATGCTTATACGGCAGTAGAAAGCATGGATTTTCATACCGTTGCTTCCTTGACGCGCCATCTTAAAACTATTTTTGGTCCCAACAAATCTTTGAACCAATATCGCGGAGAACTCGGTAATATTTATATGCAACCTAACGAAGATATTTTTGCGTATATAGACCGAGTCAGAGAATTAAGAAGTGCTATAATCGATGGAGAAACTGTGCTTTATGGAGAAGCGAACGTAGATCATCAGAATATTGACAGTGATTGCCGCGAGAGTTTCATAAACGGATTACCTGCCGATTTGCTAGTTAGAGTAAAGTTGCAAGGACCAGCCTACACATTAGATGAAGCAATTTCGTCAGCGATACAGCTTAGCAAAACATTACAAGCAGAATCATTGAGGAAAAAGGCGACCTACGCGAAACCGAATCCTTCCCCTCGCGTGGATTATTCTACCAATCCTACACAACCTTCTAATCCGCAAATCTTACAAAATCCTGCTCGCTCATTCATTAAACCCCTGATCCCTGGGCAACCTGGACCGAACGCTCCAACCGGCAAGGTTTGCAAATATTGCAAAGACTCAGGACATCTTATTGACGAATGCCGAAAGTTAGCTTACCGACGTTCCATTCAAGCTCGTTACGGAAATAACACTCAGCAATCAAATCCCCTACCTTCAAATGTTCCTGGATCTTCTACACAAGGCCAGAACATTCAAAATTTATTTACTAAAAGTCCGGGAAACGCCGAAAGCGTTCCGGCAGTAAGCGGTACCCGCCTGAACGCAACTACAACAGGGCACCCGAATCAGAATCAAAAAGCAGTACGATTCCAGAATCTTGCGGAAGCCCCACTATTGCGAGAATAAATAAAATTGCTAGAATTGGTGAGTCACCGAATGTCATGCTGTCTTCGCCAGATTTAATGGGAAACTGTCTATTCATGATCGATTCGGGTTCGGATATTAATCTAATAAAAGAAAGCTGTGTGGAAGATGGAATAATAATCAACAGAAATCATATATTCTCTCTTCATGGCATAACTGCCGAACCTATGTCCACGTTAGGATCCGTTTCGATACTTTTGTTAGGAAAGGTAGTTGAATTTCACCTAGTAGACGATAAAACTGGTTTTATGCAGCATGGCATCCTCGGGAACGAATTTTTCAAGAAATATAATGCAATCATTAATTTCAATAAAAAATATCTACAATACGATGATTCTCGTATTCCATTTGTCGAATCTAAGCGTATTCGCGTAGAACCGCGATCCGTAACACCATTCTATGCTTTTGTTACTAATCCTGAGATGAAGACAGGATATATTCCATTTCTAGAATCGATCAAGGGAATCTATTTTGGTAACGCCATTGTCACAAATAATGATGGGAAGTGTCATCTTCCACTTTACAATACTAACGATGAAGAATACGAAATTGAAATTCCGTCAGTGGAATTACAAGAGTTTGAACTTGCGAATGGTCTGACACCTTCTAGCCTTGATGCTTCCTTAGGGCTTGCGTCAATGCGAGATCTTACTTCAGATCATGTTGCCGATGTTGGGTCAGAGAAAGTCGTATTCCCTTTAAAACGGGAATGTGTTGAAGAAAGAGAAGCAGCGGAATCTACTTCCGTAGTTCCATTTATTTTTCCTATTAGACGAGAGTTGAATAACAGTAGTAATAATCATTCCTTTTGTGGTGCCGACGATTCCCTAGGGCTTTCGTCGTCCTCGGCAAATCATGATAATGTCGACTCTGCCGATCCAATAACGGAGGAAAGAGTCTCAGTAACTTTGCAGCTCCTTAATACAGATCATCTTAATCTGGAGGAGAAAGAGAGCTTAAGAGAGTTAATTATAAAATATCACGATAGATTTCATTTACCTCACGATCAGTTAGAAGGTACCAACGCAGCTAAACACACTATTCCAACAATCAACGACGTTCCTATTCACACAAAACAGTACCGTTTTCCACCAAGTCAAAAGGAGGAAATAGATAAACAGGTGAATGATCTGTTAAATAAAAACATAATTGAATTTTCAAGTTCACCGTATAATTCACCAGTGTGGATAGTCCCGAAAAAACCGGACTCCGCCGGGAATAAAAGATGGAGGATGGTAATTGATTTTCGCAACTTAAACGAAAAAACAATAGGCGATGCATATCCACTCCCTAACATTACAGAAATCCTAGACCAATTGGGTAGCGCCAAGTATTTCTCTGTCCTAGATCTTGCCTCCGGGTTCCATCAAATTCCTATGGATCCTCGCGACGCTCCCAAAACGGCCTTCTCCACACCTTATGGTCACTATCAATTTAAGAGAATGCCATTTGGCCTTAAAAATGCCCCCGCAACATTTCAACGTTTGATGGATAATGTTTTATCTGGCCTCCAAGGGAATGAACTATTCGTTTACATGGATGATATCGTGATATATTCGAGATCGTTGAAAGAGCATGCGGTAAAGATGGAAAGATTAATGAAAAGATTGAGAGAAGCTAATTTACAATTACAACCTAATAAATGTAACTTCCTTAGAAAAGAAGTAGCTTATTTAGGTCATGTAATTGGAGCAGACGGCGTAAGACCTGATCCTGATAAAAAAAATCCGTAGTAGGGATAGAATATCGAAAGTGGGGAGCCACAGCGCAGAGGAATACTCGTCGCAGTCTCTCGTGGGCGCTCGTAGAGGTAACACCGGTCTCGCGCGTATGTCCCGACGTGTCGTAGTAATTATCGCGATAGTGATCCGGCGTACGAAATTAGATTACCCCAGCGTCCGAAACAAACGGGAACGCCCGCATAACGCGTTAAAAGTCGCCGATACGAAAGGCGAACGGTATCATAGTACCGAAACGAAAATTACGCACTTAGCGAGACGTGCGACCGCCATCTTGCGCGGAATAAATAAATGTGAACAACGATCTGTGTAAAACGATCAATATGAATAAATGGAATAATCATTTGTGAAAATTACGACGAAGTCGCAATTACTTACCTTACACTTACCTGATTAAACGGAGGGCAGCCATCTTAGAGAAGCGGCGATCCGGGGTGAGGATTACTATCGGTGCATCAACGGAGGGACCAGCGGATGTGGCATCCGTGGCGGAAACCTAAAAATAATCAGTATTAATTAAGTTGATCAACCACGTCACACATACTTACCTGGTGAGAGCGGAGGTCGGCCATCTTGTGAACGCGACGATCCTGGGCGACGCGCAGTAGCGGTGATCCATGGGACGGCGACGCAGATGAGGCACCCGCAGCGAGAACCTAAAAATAATCAATATTAATTAGGTTGATTAACCACGTTACTCATACTTACCTGGTGAGAGCGGTGGTCGGCTATCTCGTGAACGCGATGATCCTGAGCGACGCGCAGTAGCGGTGATCCATGGGACGGCGACGCAGATGAGGCACCCGCAGCGAGAACCTAAAAATAATCAATATTAATTAGGTTAATTAACCACGTTACTCATACTTACCTGGTGAGAGCGGTGGTCGGCTATCTCGTGAACGCGATGATCCTGAGCGGCGCGCAGCAGCGATGATCCATGGGACGGCGACGCAGATAAAGCACCCGCAGTGTGAACCTGAAAATAAAAGGAGTTAATTAGGTTGATTAACCATTGGTACTGTAACTTACCCGATAAAGCGGTGGTCAGCCAACTTGATCCCACGTTGGTTTAGGCAGGTGATTAGTATCAGTGATCCGGGAGTAGGCGCTGGAGATTCGGCATCCGTGACAGGAATCTGAAAAGGAGATTGTTTAAACAAATTGGTTAACCATGATATCATAAATACTTACCTTCTCGGTGGAATCAGGACAAACCGAGTGGCGACCGATGACTTATAGGACAAAATAACGTGTCCCGTAGCCCGATTACGTACCGTTCGGTTACAACGTCACGGTTGACCGACAGGTCGTTCGTGATTTCGCGAACAAGTCACCGTCGGACACCGCGGACAATGAATTCGCGTATCTCGAAGGATACACATGCCAGCGTGAGTCACCCCACCGGCCGTTCTTCGCGAGTTCTCACCCGACGTGAACGAAACAATACCGTTATCGCGTATACTCGCGTCGCGGTTGCAATAATCCGCACTTCGCATCTCTGAAGATTATAGATCTCGATAATGGGAGGAATCGCGTCATTTTATTTACAATCGTACTAACGATTCGATAGGATACGGGAAGGATCGATAGTATGATATCTTTCTTAATCCTCACTTTTAACGCGATTTCTCCTTACGCAAATTGTATCGTCAAATAAAATATTTTTATGTCGACAAACGCATACAGACACGCCTTGTTTCTTTTTCTAGCAATTTCACACATTTATTCATCGGTCTTTTACACAATTAAGGATGTGTGTATATGTATATGTACGTGTGTGTGTGTGTGTGTGTGTGTGTGTGTGTGTGTGTGTGTGTGTGTGTGTGTGTGTGTGTACATGTGGTTATCGATTGACGCCCGTATGAATGTTTTTCGACTATTTCTAATCGTATACGCAATCTTAAAATTACACTTAAATACTATTGTCTCTCTAACGCTATAGTTGGGATGAAGTTAGAGAAACCGGGGGGTTGAAGTTCAATTTGATAAATGTAACTGAAAATCTACGCAACACAGCAAGGTGGAACGCGTGGGAGGGCATGTGGCTGTGGTTGATGGCTTCCGGGGATGATCCATCCGCCGTCATGGTCCCGCCGTCGCTCCGTCGGTCGTCCCGCTCGTGGCATCGCCGTTGAGCTGGCCGTTCTCGCGCTCCGTCCTCGCTTCCGCTTGACCGCCGATATGCTCTATCCGTATCATTGGCTCCGCCAACACGCGCTCATCGGTCACCCTGGGCCTCGTTGCTGCTGTCGTCGATGTCGCCGCCGTCACCATCTCCGCCTTACCCGGAGACGCCGATGCAGACAACCCCGTCGGCTGCAAGGTTGTGACCGGACAGAGGTCTAAAATCGATTTCTGAACGAAAATAAAATTTATTGTATTTGACCTTGAATGACCTTGAGAGGGTTCGCGCATGACTCACTCACACAGACACGGTTATTTATGATTGTCGCCACTCAGTTTCCCTTAACCAACTGAGAAGGTTACGTGAAGACAAACCTTTATGAAGGTCGCTCCTAACTTCCCTTTTTCTCTGTTTCAGATTCCTCTACGTCGGATGCCGGATGGAACTCGCTGCTCACTGGATTCGTCAACGCCTTGCCAGGAATCGCCGCTGGACTGCTGGACCGTCGCTGGACTCGCCTTTCTTAGATTCTCGCCGGACGATATGTAGGGACATTGGTAAGTAGGTTAGGGAAAATTAGCTTCACTAGAAACACTCACTGTGCTCTGCTTTTAATATTTTCACTGAATTTATTGTTTCAGAATAATCACTATTACACACGGAATGGTATCGTCGTGGTGTTACAATGGTCGCTCGATATGCCTCGTGTGGCTACGACTTATCAATGATACGCACGCACTAATATTCGCGTTACGACTGTCTTCGCTACTCGCGGAATTACGATGATTATCGCTCTGATCAACACTATTCGCACTCGCGTCGGTCTATCGCGTAATCACGCTGCTTATCTGCTTGACCTTGAATCGCTATGCTTTGTCTCGCGGAATTAATTCCACGCGTTTCGGTTAATACGCCTGTATGTAGATTACACGGCGTACAATGGTATTGGATAACGCGCTCGCTTCGCGGGATACGCCTCGATCTCTCTGAGACTGCTCGTCGGTATATGTTCGTACGTTATAACATCTCTCGGGGCACTCCTCGTTATCGAATCACTATCGCGACGTTGATCCGTATCACGAATTAATTCGCGTATACTAATGCCGGATCACGCACTCGGTACGCGGGATGAACTCCGATTCTCGCTGAAACTAATCAAGTCTCGCGGAGCACTCCACTTTCGCGCATCTACGAAATGCTATCGCTGGCATGTAATTATTATTCCGGATTACGCGCTCGGTACGTGGGATGATCTCCGATTCTCGCTGAGACTATTTACGGAACGCCCGCACTATTTCAAGTCTCTCTGAGTATATCGCGTTATACTATGTTCGCAGAGACTAAGTCTCGATACGTCCGATCTCTTTCAAGTCTCACGGAGTACTCCTTGTTTGATCCCTGCTACGCATTCGCAACGCTTCTCCCACCTACGTGTTACCTCGCATCGATCACGCATATCAACAGTGGTCCTACATTTCGGCCGCTCGACTCGGAGAAAACAAGTTTTTGTCACCCTTGTTTGTCACATTCCAGAGCAGATACTGTGTTTCCCTGCAAGTCTCGATATCTCGCAAATATAATATTCGCGAAAATATTTCAGCTCGTCTTCGCCTAATCGAATGACCTTGGCCACTTTTACAATATTATTCCCGGTGTTCGCTGCCTCGCAGGACACGCTCGCAAGGTCGCACACAGACGTGCGACGCTCATGCCGCTATAATCTATCAGTCACTCAAGGACAACCTATCCAAGGTGGTTGGCGACGTTTCTTTGTGATCGCCCTACAAATTCGAGCACGCTATTGCTCGGTCTGGCTATGTTCATTTCAGGTGACCTTGAGGAGGTTGTTCTGCTCATTTGCGTGATTCACATATGAATTTATCGATCTTCCGACTTTCGCGGCGCTCGCGTGTACGAAACGGTGATTCCGATACATTTAGCTATCGATGACCTTGAGTCGTAGCTTCCACGATTCAAGGTACTTACTGTCCTCTCGACTGGCGATACCTGTTTTCCGTACTATTCGGATGACCTCGACGTATTGCGCGCCCAGGTCTTTAATTGATTGATCGATCACGCGAATCTCTTTTAATATGCCACACGCAAATCGCGGTATATATATACGTATGATCAGTCATTTGGCGACTTTGGCCAATTCTATCTCGCGTGACTCTATATTTGGTCCATCTTGTCGCGTGACCTTGAAAACTTCTATTCTGCTATACCTCTTACAACGCGTCTTGTCGATTTCAAAAGTGCTTCGAGTGTTTGACCTTGGTGCAAGGTCATTACCCTATGGGACTGGGAAATGATTCGTATCGCTTTAGCATCGCAATTCAAGTTTATTCATTGTCATTTTATTATATATATGTCTATCTCTCTATATATATATATATATATATGTGTCATTTTGACACTTATCATACGCGACTCTCGCGAACATCGCTGGGAATCATCAAAGAGATATATATATTTTACCGCAGCTATCAAACATGTTTATTGCGCTATTCTACTTTAGTCGCTAGTTTTTAATATTAATTCACACCACACTCGTCCATCCATCATTCGCTCACTTATTCATTACTCTAATTCGCGAAAATGTCATACGACCTTGACGGAGGGTCTAGGGATTACGCGTTTACAATGATTTCTATTTGCACTTGGGGACATTTGGAGGGCGTGGGGCGTTGTCGAATTCTCTCGAGGTCGTCGCCTCGCTGACCCCGGCCTCGGGCTGAGTCGGTGAGTCTTTGATCCTCTCTATGTTGATCCTTGCCGTGCCGCTCAGGCGCTGATCGTGCAGGACCTTTGGTGTCGTTCTCGCATCAGCCTGGTCCTGTGGACACGCCTGCTCGTCCAAGTGCTCGGGAGGCGCCAATGCATCCGTCGGTTGCATCCTCCCCGTCTCTTTCACGGTGGACATGGCGCTCACCGTGGAAGACTTCCTCACCTTTGGCGTCGACCTTGATTTCCGTGTCCCTTTCGACACGGAACGTTAGACTCAGACCTGTTTATTTTCTTCCGCGTACAGTTCTCGGTTTCGCAGACGTGCAATTTTTGCTGTTTTACGCGTGCCGATTATGTCGATTGACTCGAGTTCATCTGCCCGTTTATGCTCTGCGTTTACGAGGGACGTGTTTTCGCGCGCGTTTGCACTGTCACTATCGTGCTCCGACGATTCGCGGTCGCATAGCGTCGCTGGCCGCGACGTCGTTGTCGCCGTTGGCAGTTCCGCACTCGCGCATGGTTGATCTGCCGGTCGTTTGTTATCCCGGTCCTTCTCCAACAGCTGCCGCAATATGGTCGTCGCTGTTGTAGGTTCGCTCATTTCGCTTGGCTGTGGTGGTATGTGACTCTGGTCCGTCTCTCCCGTCGCGCATAGCGAAGTCTCGGCTGCGCGCGGTATCGTTGCACTCTCTACGTCGGCCACCGGGCAGTTCACTTAGTTATCGGCGGTCGGGTTTCCTCCATTGTCATTGACTCATCGTTGCTTGCCAATGACTCGTCCGATGTGTCACTCTCACTTTGCCGTTCTTGTGGCCCCTGGTCGACCTCTGCGGTGGCGCGTATTTTTCCCTCGCGGAAGTCGATCGTGACCTTGAATGGTCGCTGCTCGTTCTCAGGTTGAAAGGTTGATCTTGTGAGGGCTACCGTGAGATCGATGCCCGCAATCTCACGCGCGTTAATCGGATCGTGTACCTTTAGGCTGTGAAACCTTACAACTTGCCTGCCATGTGCCGCCTGACACGCCGCCATATCATCTAGGGCGCGCCGGTTGCGTTCCCTTTCAGCCTGTAGCGCTCTTCGGTATTCTTCGATCGGTGGCAATGATCGAATATAGTCTTCGAGAACATTTAGTTCTTGTATCGCGGCGTCTCTCTCCTCCTTGAGTCGCCGTGACTTGCGCATATGATGGATCACTGTTTCCCACCGGGCGTTAAACTCTACTTCGCTCGGTTGATCCATCGTATCTTGGAAACCTTTCGCACACTGTTGTCGTAAGACAATGATTTTGAGATGTATGTCGCGCCACGATTGACTTTCGTTTGAGTCGCGACGCGGATCTCGCGTTATTACGTAGGGGCTGTTTGCGTGTCGCCGCTGGCGTTTCCCCCTCTCTTTCGTTCCGTCGAATCGCCGTTCTACCCACGAATTCATCCCCGGGCTCGTTTGGGAGAGGTGCACTTGGACACGGTACATCTGGACACCGTTCAATTGGACACGATCATTTGGACACGATCTATTGGACACCGTTCGTTTGGACACCGTTCATTTGGACACCGTTTATATGGACACCGTTCATTTGGACACGAAAATACGCGACTTGTGCACTTGGACACGAAAGTGAGCGACCTGTGCACTTGGACACGAGAATGCGCGGCCCGTGCAGTTGGACACGAGAATACGCGACCTGTTCACTTGGACACGAAAATGCGCGACCTGTTCACTTGGACACGAAAATACGCGGCCTGTGCAGTTGGACACGAAAATGAACGACCTGTGCACTTGGACACGAGAATGCGCGACCTGTTCACTTGGACACGAAAATGCGCGGCCTGTGCAGTTGGACACGAGATATTAAGCGAGGTCCACCCTGCCTACCGGCGGAGGGGGTGCGGGAGGAGGGGCCGAAGGCCCCCCCTTGCACCCCCCCGCGTGTGTGTGTGTGTGTGTGTGTACACCATGTGGCTGCGACATATTTATCATCGAAAGTTATTTCGCATTTTCGTGTCCAAGTGAACAGGTCGCGCATTTTCGTGTCCAACTGCACAGGCCCGGCATTTTCGTGTCCAAGTGAACAGGTCGCGCATTTTCGTGTCCAAGTGAACAGGTCGCGTATTCTCGTGTCCAAGTGCACAGGTCGTTCATATTCGTGTCCAAGTGCACAAGTCGCGTATTCTCGTGTCCAACTGCACAGGCCGCGCATTTTCGTGTCCAAGTGAACATTTCGCGCATTCTCGTGTCCAAGTGCACAGGTCGCGTATTTTCGTGTCCAAATGAACGGTGTCCATATAAACGGTGTCCAAATGAACGGTGTTCAAACGAACGGTGTCCAATAGATCGTGTCCAAATGACCGTGTCCAAATAAACTGTGTCCAAATGTACCGTGTCCAAGTGCAGGCCTCTCGCTCGTTTCACGTGCTTCCACGTTTGACCTTGGACCTTTGGGATGACCTTGGTGCTGTTCTTCATTCTCCCCGGTATCTTGCACATCCATGGGGCAATTATCTCATCTCGGTGCGTTAATTCATCGATTTCCATATTTTGCTCGCACGTGATTGGCTCATTTGGAATTTGAACAATCTCGTCGAGGCTCTCTTAGTTTTCCCGTTGTATGGCTACGAATTCGGGACTTTGTGGCGTATCTCGAATGATTTCCGCTGTACGGCTCGTATCCCCGTAAAATTGTCGCTTCGTCGAAGATTTTCGCGTCCTTGGGGTGTCACCGTCATTCTCATGGCATCCATCCTTCCTTGTTGCGTATTTGTCCTTTCCTCTCGTGCCGCTCGTCACTCCCCGTCATTCTCGGAGAGTGGAACTCTCTTTGGGAATGTTCCGTCGGATATGTCTCCTCGTTGTCGGTAAGTATTTCCTCTTTGACAAGGGTGACTAATCCGTTATCTTTTTCTTTCAGGTTCATTTCGGGTAAGGCGCCGGTTGCTGGATCGCTCACCGTGGCCTCAATCATCGCTGATTCGGCGAAAATAATGTTTATTGTTAGCACATCATCGCTGCTATCGTTGTCCTTGGACGTGAAAGCTTTACTTTTACGTCGTTTCTTCGATGACCTTGAACTTCCGTTCGGTTGAATCTCCTTTGGTGGACGTCCTCGTCTCACGGGCTCGTTCCACTGGTCGTCACTCGGTTCCGTTGACACGTCACCGTACGATGACATTTCCGAATCGCGATAATCTGACTGTTTGTCGCTTTGCCCTTGGACTGCGCTCACCTCGTCGGAACTGCTGAGATTTGCGCTACTCCGGGACTGCGTCCGGAGTGGAGTACGCCTACTTTTATAACTTTCGAGAAACGGTCCTTCTCCATGGTCCGCACTCGATTCGTCGTACTCGCTTCCTACGGATCGGCCTTTCATTGGCTGATGTGTTTTGTCGATTGAAGATACTTCCACGCTGTCGTCATCTTCGCGTGATGATTGCCGCTGCTCGAGGTCATCTGACTCCCCGTCATTCCACGACTGCGCTGGCTGTTGTTCCACCTGCTCGTCGTCGTCTTCTTCGACGTCTTCTCGGAGCTGGGCGTGTCTGTGCGGCTTTAATTGTCGCGCGTTGATCACACCCAACGTCTGGCCGTCTAATGACTCGAGTAAATAGGCGTTTGGTCGGATTACTCGCTGGATACGATATGGTCCGTCGTGTACCATGTAGATCTTCTTTGTCAGCTTCTTAGCTGCGTGGGATAGTCGATGAATCTTGGCCCATACCATCTGACCTTGATGATACTCAGCCGTATTATGCTTGTCGGCCTGAGTCTTTCTCTTTTTCGCCATCTCGGCAAGTTTGTGTCGAACTGATTCGACCTTCTCCTCCCACGTTATTTCGTTATCGATAAGGGGAATTAGGGCTGGATCTAACTCTAAATGGCCCGATTCGCCATCGTGTAATTTGCGTGGCGTATAACCGGTCGATGAGTGAGTCGTGTTATTTATGAATCCCTCTGCTCGGCCTACAATTCTTAACCACGTGTGGTGTCTTTGACTCGCGTACGCGCGTATTATCCTACCTAATTCACGCATAACGCGCTCTACTGGGTTGGACTGTGGGTTATATGGGGACGTTTTGCGCACCTGAAATCCCTTTTCGCGCGCATATTCTTTCCATCTATCCGCCATAAATTGCCCTGCATTATCGGTTACTATGGTCACGGGTATTCCTATTTCGTGGAAAAAAACCGTTTTCCAATTGTTCAATAATTGAATGATTCTTCATCGGATATAATTTAACATATTTAGAAAATTGATCCATAATAACAAGGATATAACGAAATCCTTGAGATGTCGTCGGTAATGGACCGTATATGTCCATTGACAATGTATCACCTGGTGTATCAGGTAAATCATAGTATTGCGTTCCTACTACTGCACGCGTATAAAATTTCGTCGCTTGACATATATCGCATAACGCTACAACGTCACGAGCTATTCGCGCGAAATTTTTACCATAAAAAAATCGCTTTAAGAAGTCATGCACCTTATCTGTGCCAAAGTGCACTAACAATCTATGCGCTAATTTAGCTATTTTCCAAGTTATTCTCTTTGGTAAAGCTATCCTATCACCATCGGGATACTTAATTCTAATCAATTCATCTCGCTGGTATACATTATTAGGATCTCGCTTGGTCGCTTCGCGTAACGACTCATCATTCGCCTGAGCACGCTTAATTACATCAATCCATTTTGTGGTATCGGTACCCTCTTTCGCGTCGTGAATCATCGCTATACGCTTCTCTTCCGCCGATGCTAATCCTACTTGACCTTGACGCGACAATAAGTCGGCTATCTTATTGTCCTTGCCGGGTAAGTGTATAATCTCTAATTCGAATTCTTGTAAGAAAGCAAACCATCTCGCTATTCTACCGTTATTATGCACACAAGTGCTGAGAAATTTAAGCGCTTGATGATCCGTATGCACTCTAACATGTCTACCGAGTAATAAAGTATGCCATTTACGTATTGCCCATACTAAAGCTAAGCATTCTAATTCGGTTACCGTATAATTCATTTCGGCTCCCTTTAAACTTCTACTTGTATAAGCTACCGTTTGTTTCTCATCTGACCCTTCCTGATATTGATAGAGTCTCGCGCCCAGACCGCTTCTAGCTGCATCCACGTATATTCCGAATTTATATCCTGGACGTATCAGATATAGATCTGGCGCTTCTTGAAATGCTAATTTTATCTCGTTGAACGCGTTTTGCTGTTCGGTAGACCATACGAATTTTACGCCTTTTCTCAATAGATTCTCCAATGGCTTTGTCATTCTTGCTAAATTCTTGATAAATCGTCGGTCCCAATTGACAAGATCTAAGAACGATTGTATATCTTTCTTCTTACGTGGTTGCTCAAAATTCGCTATAGTCATGCGGGTTTCCTGATTAATCTCCGCTTTGACCTCGTTGAATGTATGTCCGAGAAATTTGATTTCTTCTCTCAGAAATTCACATTTGTCACGATTCAGCTTGAATCCGACCTCCCATTTTTGTCAATACCCATTCGATATGTTGAAGATGTTCCTCCAACGTTTCTGACCCTATCATCACGTCATCTAAGTAGATTGTTGTAAAATCATTTACTCCTAGAGCATCATCCATCGCTCTGGTAAAGGATGCAGCTGCTGTCTTAAGTCCAAATGGCATTCGCTTAAAGACATAAGTTTTACCTTCAAATAGGAATCCTGTGTATTGCTGTGACGTTTCCTCTAATGGAATTTGCCAGAAAGCATTTGTAATGTCGAGTGTTGTGAAATATTTCTTCTGACCTACGCATCGAAAAACCTCCTCTATCGTCGGTGGTTGTGCATGGTCATTTGTCATATGTTTGTTGAGCTCTTTCGCATCGAGACATAGACGAATATCGCCGGTCTTCTTGATCACTACCACTAATGGGTTTACGTACTGCGTGGCTTGTTTGGCTATTATGTCTTTTTGTTCGAGCTCCTTGATATAAGCTCTCACTCGTGTTACATGTACCTCTGGTATCGGGTACGTTTTCCTTTTGAATGGCCTTGACGAATTCATCTCAATTCGGTGCTGATAATGAGTGACCTTGCCGATTTGACCGTCAAATACATTTGCATGTTTGTCGAGTATCTCTCACAAACGTCTCTCGGCTTCGTCCTTGGTGATCGCACATATGCGTATATCTCTATCGATTCTCTCTCTGAATTCGATGCTAATCTCATCATCGCATGCTAACAGCATTTTATACTTCATTACAAAATCTATGCCCAAAACTACGTCAAATGCAAGATTCTCCACGATAAAGAACTCATGACTGTACTTTTCGTCTTTGTACGTGAAAATTAGTCGTACTTTGGTCGCTACTATCGATCCTCTTTTCGCAAATGCGCCTCTCAGCGTGAATTTTTTTATCGGCAACACTTCCATAGGTACTTTGCATTGCTTCAACTGCTGATGAAACGTTTTTGTCATTGCAGTGATCTGTGCTCCCTTGTCTATCAGGGCTCTGGTTTGACACGTACCGAACTTCATCTCGATCATCGGGACTTCGGCTTGCTGTAGTCGCTTACCTTGCTCGTCCTTGAGATCTCTGTCGAGTTCTTCAATAATCTGTTTAGTTCGTATAATATGGATTGGATTACGTGACCTTCGTGATCTTTGCTGCTTCTCACGAGTCATCATACAGCAGCTCTTCTCCGCCTCACTGGACGTAGTGTTGACTGCGTCTTCGTTACTATTGGTCTTCGTGACCTTGACCTTGAAGTCATTATCTGTGGCTGCAGTGATGGCTGCGACCTTTCGGCCTCGATCATCTGCCTTATTATATGTTTTCTCATAATATCTGGGTTTCGCCTGATTTGACCTTGACTGGTCGCTCGCGGGTATAACGCGTAACGGTTGGCTTCCCCTCGGCATCGTCGCTATTGGGCAATTCTACGATGTCTACTCCTTCGCCTTTACGCTTCGCATCAGGTGACTGCGTCCACGTCTTCCACGACGGTAACCTTGTCGTGTCTCTTCTAGCGAAATTGTAACCTTGACGTGGTTCGCCTACTCGCGTGTTCGCGTTATTACGGCCTATATCTCGACTATCGTTCTTCCTACCACTAATCTGACGATTTGCCGGTTTATCTTGCGATTTTCGCGCTTCGCTACATAATTTACGCGTTTCGCGCTTGTTCTCGATCGTATCAAGCATCGCAATCATCTCGTTGACATTTCGCACAACGGATGGTTGTAATTCGCGCGCAATATCTGTATCGAAATGCTCGCGTAATGTCTGTATTATCTCTTCGTCCGTCATTGGCGGTACGAGATTTTTTGCTTGCCTAGCTAGATTTAACGCGTAGTCTGTCATAGACATGTCGCCTGTTTTGAATTTACCGGAATAGACTCTCTGTCGGAATTGCATTTGTGCCTGACATCCCCAGAAATATTGCTTGAACAATTGTTTTATTTCGTGAATATCATCGGCTTCTTGCAATTCATACCATTGACTGGCTGCTCCTTTCATACAACGTCCGAAATAAAAGAATTGTTCTTCTTCCGACACGTTCTCGTATCTGGCTAACCTATCGAATTTTTCGATGAATCTAATCGGATTCTGTTTATCTGTCTTGCCATAATATGCTAATTCGTCGAATGGATTCTTGATCCATCCTCCTCGCGGTAATCGAGCTTGTAACGGTATTACATCTAACGCTCTTTCGCACGTTTGACCTTCGTGAAACGTACGCGTATCTACTCTAGCTGCGTCGAATAAATTCGACGTGTGATCGCGTTCCGCATTTGGTGACACGACGGATTCACGGCGTTCGCGGATTTCCGTACGTAATTGCTTTAACTCGTTTGTTAGATGGTGGATCTGGTCCATCATCATCTGTCTTTTCTCGTTAAACGCGTCTTCTACTGCACGTTCACGACTAAGATTTACGGCTACATGTTGGCTACCGCCTTCGAAATCGATTATATTCTGCTGACCTTGCGCTTGACCTTGCAACGCAGGTACTACTAATTGATCCTCTACGCGGAGGTCTGTACGCGACGCTCCTCGCGATCGCGTATACGTCGCTATGGGACTTCTACCTACGGTCGTCATTCTGTCGACTCGCGGCGTACTATATTTCCTACTGATTTTCTTTTTTTGGAACTATTTTGGCGGTTCCAAGTAGATCGCGTTAACGCGTATCTATCTTTTACTCTAATTATATCTTAATGACTAACGATTACGCTAACCATATTCGCCTGATTGTTTCAACTTGGCTAACCGCGATAATTGTCTATGCTAAAGGTTTCTCGAAACGTACGTGCGTTACTCTACTCGACCTTGAACATCATAGACGCTCATACGCGTTATGATTTCGCAATCAAAAGGAAAATTTTCGCACGTTTTCAATTTACGTTTCTGATCCACCTTCGTCACACTCGCCAGTTTTACCTGGGAGAACGTGACCTTGGAGCTCACACAGGTTTCTACACTGTCGCTAGTTTTTCTGGAAGAGAACTACGATCATGATAGCCTGAATCTCATCACAGGACAGTCACTACAGTGACCCGTCCTGTCACGGTCGCCAGTTTTTTGCACTGGTTTTTTAGCTTTTAGATTGTCTAACGAGACGTAACGCCGATTGTTTTCTATCGCTGCTATCAACCAATGACGATATCGACCCGCCGGACGAATCTTGGCAAAATGATCACCTCACTGACCGTGTTACTTTTCTAGGTGACCCGCAGGTTCTGGAATTTCGAGTGTCTATCGCTGAGATACGTGCTCCAAAACGTGTTCGTGCTACTTTCTACACTGTGACCGGACAGAGGTCTAGAATCGATTTCTGAACGAAAATAAAATTTATTGTATTTGACCTTGAATGACCTTGAGAGGGTTCGCGCACAACTCACTCACGCAGACACGGTTATTTATGATTGTCGCCACTCAGTTTCACCTAAATCAACTGAGAAGGTTACGTGAAATAAGACAAACCTTTATGAAGGTCGCTCCTAACACCCTCAGGGGTCGGGGGCGGCTTCCCGGGTGTCCCTAGGGACTCCCGGAGCCGTCCCCGATACGGGCATTGCGAACCCGAGGTACCCTAGCACATCAGCACCGTAATCTCCGTCATACGCAAGGCTGGCGGAGACCGGGGGCCCCTTTTCAGGGCCCGCGAGGTGGGTGGCCTCTATAAAAGTCACCCGGCCGGTCGGGGCTGTGTGGGATTGAGCCCTTGCTCTCCCACCGACCTATGGGAAGGAAAACCCAGACAGAAAACCGGAAGCCCGGCTACCCTCTTAGGAGTCTGCGGCTAGCTTCGGCTACTCAGCTCCAATAGCCGGTAGGGGATGGCGACCCTGACTACATACGCCCGGTCGGCCGGGACCGTTAGGGGGATGTTTCTACACCTCCCGCCGGCATAGAGGAAGGTCACCTCGATAAAAAACCACGGGGTGGGGTTGGGAAGGGTGGTCCCCGTTCCCGAGGCGGGCAGGGATGCCGTCTCGCCGAGGGAATGGGAAGGCCCCTTCCCTCCTTCCTCCATTGCACGCCGGTGCTCCGTCAGGAAGGGGAGGGGGGTATCCCTCTTCTGACCCAGCCCAGGACGTGGTCCTGGGTTGGACGGAGGAGAGATCCACACTCGGTGGTTGCACACCAGGGACGTGGTCCCACGGTCTGCCGAGTGTGGAGGGTCGTCTGGGCCGCTCGGACGTATTCCGAGGTCGGGGCCAGGCGACCTGAGTGGGAGACCGCCCGGGCCACTCGGACTTATTCCGAGGTTGGGGCAGTGTTGTTCCTCGGGCCGCTTTTTCTCGCGCATGCGCGACGTGGCGTGACGTAACACCGGCGAGTGCAGGAACGTACATACAATGGTTGCATGGCATGACGGCGTAGCAGTATTAAATATATAACCATACTTATATATAATTGTTTTTATTTTTCTCAGATTTTTTTACAAAGGATTTACTGTGTTTTACTATAAAATATTAATATATACATATATATTTATGATATGTACGATTTTTGATCAAATGTAAGTTTTGTTAACTTTATAAAGATTAACTAGTAACATATTTGTGATATTAACATTAATCTGATTGTGATATCAATGTAGTCATTTGATTTGTCATATTATTTATAATCATTTAATGAAATATAATTGTTTTCTTTTATGAATAAATGTACTTTTTTTTGTATGAATACTGGTAAGGTTTTTAGCAGTTTTCCTTACCCTTGCAACAAATGTTGGTATTCTTTTTATAGTATGCCAAATAAATATATTTTATTTTATTATATACATGGTGTAATAAATTACTTTAGCACCCTTCTTTGCTTTACTTTAATTTTCCTATTATAGCTGAATTTGTGTGTATGTGTGTGTGTACGTACTCGTATGTATACACATTCATATATATACATATAATGTATTTCCTGAACAATTAGAAGATACACATTATCGTATTTAATATCCATGTACGTCCATATACGTCAATACATACGCAAACACACACCCCTATTTCTGGTTTGTAATTTAATATAAACAAAGAAATTATTTATATTTTTTTAGTAATCTCTCTGCGGAAAATACAATATTTTAGATAATTTTTGCAATTTTACATACATGTACATATATATATGTATCTTACTACTGCTTTTTTATTGATTTTCTAAGTAATTTTTGATCATTTTTAAAAATATCTAAGTTGGGGCCTAGCACGGGACCTCTATTTTCATGAATTTCTACTGCACTGAAGCATCAGCTGCCAGCGCCTCAGCGCGCATGCGCGAGAAAAAGCGGCCCGAGGAACAACACTGGGTTGGGGCCGGGCGATGTCTGTGAAGGGAGACACGTCGGGCCGCTCGGACATATTCCGAGGTCGGGGCGGGCGGGTCTTGGCCGCCGGGTGAAATAGACCGGCGGCGCGCGGGTAACTCCGGTGGTTGGGGATCGCATCCCTTCCGAACCCGGCCATCGGAGTAGAAGGTTAGCCAGGGTGCGGAGGTTACCTCGGCCCTGGTTAAGGAATGTATGCTGGTCGCCACGGCGGGCAGGACCTTGGGTGGGGTGCGACACCCTTCGGTACCTGTCTGTCCGTGGGGCCCCCCGCGTGGCGCCGCCCGTCACGGTGCCCACCGGGTCGGAGCGGTGGGAGCCGTGAAAGCCCATGGGGGGCTGGGCCTTGATGCCCTCTCCTCATGGGTGAGTAAGGGACTGGAGTCCCAGTTACCCTGCTGCTGGCAGGGGGCTGGGGCATAGGGGGCAACCCCGAGCCGTGACGGGTAGTGGGATAAAACAAAAATGAAAGATCTTTTTAAAAACCCACATAAAAAAGACGATGAGAAGGAGGAGCCAAGCTCTGAGTGCGATAGCACCAGAGTGGAGACTCGCAGGCGGACCGGGTTTGTCGGACCGCTGTGCGAGAAGTTACGGAGGGGAAGGGTCAGCCAAGCTGGCTCCTCGCAAGGGGGTGAGACCCCCAGAGAGAGATCGAGGTCGGCGCGTCGCGGAAGGCGGTCCCAATCCCTGGAATCGGCACTGGCGGCGTCCACCTCCCGGGATGAGCAGCCCTCCGTGGATCCGACGGGTGCGTCAGACACGGAGGTGATTACTGTCGACGGAAGGGATAGCGAGGGGGACAGGGCTCTCCCGGTCGGCAAGAGGGAGGATTCCGCGGCTGTCTTCGGAGAGGCAAAGAGGATCGCGGAGGCCCTTGACGTCGCGCTTCGCCTTGTCGTGGGCGGGGAGAGGACGCAGGCTGCCAGGGAAGGCGAAACCCGTGGCCGGAAGGCCGAAACGGGCAAGTATTACTTGAAGCAGCTCGATCAGAAAAAGAAGGCGATCGCTGAAGCGATCGCCGAGCTGAGACAGCTGACGGACGCGTCGGTGCCTGCGGACCTCTCCCAGAAGAGGAGGATTACCGAGGCGAGGGCGAGGGAGGAGCTTGGCCTGGTCTCAACGGAGTTGCTCCCGGGGATCATCCTCGAGCAGTTGCGGGGGGTGGACAAGGTCTGCCGAAAATCCGGCAACCTACAGGGGACGACGAGGGCGCAGCTAAATGTGGCTGCTGCCACCATCGCTGCGGCCGCAGACCATCTGAGCCGGAGAATGCGGGTCCCGGAGGCGGGTTACGCCAGGGACGCGGAGCTAGAGAGGCTCCGGGGGACGGTCTCCGCACAGGAGGAGGCCGTGAAAAAGATGAGAGAGGAGCGGGCGCAGCTCGCGAAGACACAGCTGCAGCTGCAACAGCAGTGTAGGCAGCTGGAGGAGCGGTTGAAGGAGGCGGAGGCTCGGATCGCGAAGCCGACCCCCCGCGACAGGAGCTCGAATAAGAGGCCCAGGAGGATCGTGACCTCGGAGGAGGACTCGGATCCCCTGCAGCGGCGTAGGACGGACCCCCTCCTGGCCGCTCCGGGGGCGGGAGCGCCTCCGCAATCCCCGATGGAGATGGAGGAGGAGACGGAGCATCCTCCGGTGGAGACAGAGGAGGCCGGAAGCTCCTTCCACAAACATGTGGCAGCCTTCAGGAGGGAGGGAATACCGGCTGCCCTCAGGCCCCCCCTGAAGGGGAAAAGGGCCGTGATAGAGGAGGAGATGCCCCCTGTTGGGGCGGGCGCTGCGGCGGGGGCGGCAGCCCCCGCTTCGACGACTGTCGGCAATAGGGCGCAACCGCCACGGATGACCCCGGAGGAGATGAAGGACCGGGTGCTCCGGGTGGTGGCCAAAAGGCTGAAGTCCGTACAGGACGAGCTCATGGACGAGGTGAGCTCCATGATAGCGACATGCTCGCCCTCTGTACAGGAAGTTCCGGCACGAGAGGAGAAGACGGCGGCTCTCTCGTCAAACGTGACTGGGAGGCCCGCCAGAGAAAAGAAGAAGGAGGGTAAAGTGGCGACGCTCAAAGCTCCCGCAGCCGATTCTGGGGTTGGCGGGGGACGGGGAACCGGCGACGTCGCGGCGGGAGGAACTCCGTCCTCCGGGGCTCCTGCCGTTCCCGCCCCTCCGCGGGAGACCATGGACTGGGCCCTTGTAGTAAAGAGGGGGGAAGAAGAAGGGCGGACAGGCGCCGACGACGGGAGGGGGAGCCCCACCCAAGGGGCCGATTCCCGCGCTCCACAGAGGCAACGGGGCCGGGAAGCCGGTCCCCAAGACCCCGGGAGGTGCCGCGGTCCGAAAACCGCTTCCCACACGCGGGGCGAATACACCGGCCAAGGGGAAGGCGGGGGGAGCCGAAATCTCGACGAGGCCCAAGAAGAGGAGGGTTCCGCGTACGTCAGCCGTAACGCTAACGTGTCCGGTTGGCGAATACGCCGACAATATGGCGTTGGTGCGCTCGGCCATCGCGCTCGCGGACCTGGGGATTGGGGCCGTCGACATGAAGAGGACGGCGACCAACGCCCTCAACATCGAGATCGCGGGCCCAGGTAACGCTGAGAAGGCGGACGCCCTGGCCGCCAGGATGAGGGAAGTCCTGGCGGGCAGAGAGGGCGTCAGAGTCGCCCGCCCGGAAATTATGGGCGAGGTTCGACTCAGTGGACTCGACGACTCCGTCCGCGAGGAGGACATCCGGGCGGCGCTGGCGTCGAGGGGGGAGGTGCCCCCCTCGAGCATACAAGCCGGCCCACTGAGGCGGGCGCCGAGCGGACTGTACACCGCATTCGTGAGGTGCCCCCTCACCGCGGTCAACAAGCTCGCAAAGGAGGGTCGCATAAGCATTGGATGGGCGCGCGCCAAATTAGAGGTGCTAGAGAAGCGCCCACTCCAATGCTTTAAGTGCTTGGAGCAAGGGCACACACGGGCTGCGTGCCCCAACGAGGCGGACCGCACCGGTTGTTGTTACCGGTGTGGTGCCGCCGGACACCAGGCCCGGGTGTGCGAGGCCCCGCTAAGGTGCGTGGTGTGTGCCGAAGCGGGCCGACCCAGCCAACACCGGGTGGGCGGGAAAGCCTGCCCTGGAGCCGGAAAGAGGAGAAGCGGTGCGCCGCCGAAGAGGAGGAGCGATAAAACGGCGCCCCTCCCCAAGGAGAACGGAGGCGTCACAACCTCCGGAAAGACGCCTGCGAACAAACGCAGCGGTGGCGGGAACGGCCGCGCAGGGCCGGCCTCCGCGGGCGTCGCCCCCTCCAAAAAACCCCAGATCAGGAGCGTGGAAATGCCCCCCTGTACGGTCAGGCTGACCGTACCGCCGGGGTGGGGAGGAGGGGGGTGCGCCGTGGAGGCGATGGAGGTGGACGTGCCTGTGGTGCCTGAGAAGGCTGGAACGGCCGGGGAGCCTTCTGTGACGAGGGCGGATACGGTTCCCTCTAGGGAACCCACCCCAGTAGGGAGTGAGATGGGCGAGGGGGAGGACCTTGGACCGGGGTACCTGTGATGCCCCCTCGCCTGCTACAGGCAAATCTCAACCACGCCCGCGCCGCCCAGGACCTGTTCCTGCATACAATGGCGGAGCGCGGGTGTGGCTTGGGGCTGGCGGCGGAGCCGTACCGCGTGCCGGCTGGCCACCCCTGCTGGGCCGCGGACACCATCGGC
Source organism: Harpagoxenus sublaevis (assembly GCA_030770355.1). Lineage (NCBI taxonomy): Eukaryota > Metazoa > Arthropoda > Insecta > Hymenoptera > Formicidae > Harpagoxenus > Harpagoxenus sublaevis. The sequence continues at coordinate 98,254 of JASTWR010000464.1, forward strand.
TCCGTCGCCATAACATGGCGGGACACGCCGCAGTCCCCCCCGTGCTCGCGATCTGAGTGCGGGAGGGGCTTTGTGGCAGTTAGATGGGGGCTTATCTCCGTCGTGGCGGTTTATGCCCCTCCGAGTTTGGGCCTGGTTGAGTTTGAGGAGGTGTTGCACGACATAGACGTGTACGTGCGCCGGCATCTCCTCCTCTCTTCGGGCCGGGTTATGGTGGCCGGGCATTTCAACGCGAAAAGCACCCTGTGGGAGTCCCCGGCCACTGATCGGAGGGGTTACATCCTCGAGGGATGGGCGTCGGCCCTCGGCCTGTTGAACACGGGCCGGGAGGGTACGTGCGTGCGGCGGCGGGGGTCATCGATAGTCGATCTGACCTGGGCAAGCCCCCCCGCAGCGCGTCTCGTGCACGACTGGGGGGTGGCGACGGACAGGGAAACCCTGTCCGACCACCGCTATATCAAGATGGTGGTCGAAGCTGCCCCCCGGGACGTGTTGGACCGACGCCGGGCCACGGAGCTGCCGCGACGGAGATGGGCGGTGAAGAAGTTGGACCCGGATCGCCTGCGCGCGGCGATCACGGGTCTGACCTGGGGCGAGGAGGCGGTGCGCTGCGACACGGGGGAAGTCGTGGATGTCGACAGGGAGGTCGAGGAGCTGCGGGGCATCATGTCGAAGGCGTGCGACATTGCGATGCCCCGCGTAGGCATGCTTCCCCCAAGGCGCGCCGCATACTGGTGGACGGAGGACATCGCCGAACTTAGGCGATCCTCCGTCCACGCGTGCAGGGAGTGGCTGCGGGCCAAGGCGGGCCGCGGCGGCCGCGATGTAGAGGAGACTGGGGAGGCCTGGCGTTCTGCCCGTCAGAGCCTCTCCAGAGCGATAAGAGCGGCCAAGGAGAGGGCCTGGGAGGAGCTCCTCCAGACGCTCAATGAGGATCCGTGGGGGCGTCCCTACAAGATGGTTCTGAACAGATTGAGACCATGGACGCCCCCGTTGACGGAAACCCTCGACCCCCAATTTGTCGACAGGGTCGTCGACACGCTCTTCCCTGCCGACCGGGGCGGGGCTGTCCTCTTCCCCGGGATCTCGGACCCCGGGTGGAGCGACGAGCTGGGGGTCACGAGGGACGAGCTGGGGGTCACGAGGGACGAGCTGGAGCGGGCTCTCCGCAGGGTCAGGAAGGGTAAAGCACTTGGCCCTGACGGCGTCCCCGGGAAGGCCTGGACCTTGGCCGCTGGGGGACTGACCGAGAGGCCTGCACTTGGACACGGTACATTTGGACGCAGTTTATTTGGACACGGTCATTTGGACACGATCTGTTGGACACCGTTCGTTTGAACACCGTTCATTTGGACACCGTTTATATGGACACCGTTCATTTGGACACGAAAATACGCGACCTGTGCACTTGGACACGAGAATGCGCGAAATGTTCACTTGGACACGAAAATGCGCGGCCTGTGCAGTTGGACACGAGAATACGCGACTTGTGCACTTGGACACGAAAATGAACGACCTGTGCACTTGGACACGAGAATACGCGACCTGTTCACTTGGACACGAAAATGCGCGACCTGTTCACTTGGACACGAAAATACGCGGCCTGTGCAGTTGGACATGAAAATGCGCGACCTGTTCACTTGGACACGAAAATGCGAAATAACTTTCGATGATAAATATGTCGCAGCCACATGGTGTACACACACACACGCGCGCGCGGGGGGGTGCAAGGGGGGGCCTTTGGCCCCCCTCCCGCACCCCCTCCGCCGGTAGGCAGGGTGGACCTCGCTTAATATCTCGTGTCCAACTGCACAGGCCGCGCATTTTCGTGTCCAAGTGAACAGGTCGCGCATTCTCGTGTCCAAGTGCACAGGTCGTTCATTTTCGTGTCCAACTGCACAGGCCGCGTATTTTCGTGTCCAAGTGAACAGGTCGCGCATTTTCGTGTCCAAGTGAACAGGTCGCGTATTCTCGTGTCCAACTGCACAGGCCGCGCATTCTCGTGTCCAAGTGCACAGGTCGCTCATTTTCGTGTCCAAGTGCACAAGTCGCGTATTTTCGTGTCCAAATGAACGGTGTCCATATAAACGGTGTCCAAACGAACGGTGTCCAATAGATCGTGTCCAAATGATCGTGTCCAATTGAACGGTGTCCAAATGTACCGTGTCCAATTGCACCTCTCCCGACTGACCGACAGGCTGTTACAGATATTTACCGAATGCCTGAGGGTCGGTCGGTTCCCCGCAGAATGGAAGGAGGCCAGTCTTGTCCTCCTGCCGAAGGCGGGCAAGCCCGCTGGGTCCCCGTCCGCTTATCGGCCGATATGTCTGCTGGACGAGGCGGGCAAGATTTTTGAAAGAGTCATTGCCGAGCGCCTCGTCCGGCACCTGTCTCGGAGTGAGGGGTCGGGCCTTTCCGACGATCAATTTGGCCTCCGTGCGAGGAGGTCTACGATAGACGCGATACTTGGCGTCGTTTCTCGCACGGAGGCGGTGACGGACAGGGGCGGGGTCGCGTTGGGCATATCATTTGACGTGTCCAACGCGTTCAACTCCCTGCCCTGGTCTGTCATAGGAGAGGCCCTGGGAAGTTCGGCGTCCCACCCTACTTGATTGGGGTGATCGCCGACTACTTCCGGGACAGGAGGCTCAGGTTCGCCGTTCAGGACGGGGTCCTCAGGACCAGGGTCGTGGAGAGGGGAGTCCCACAGGGGTCCGTGCTCGGGCCCCTGTTGTGGATAATAGCATACGACCTGGTCCTGCGGGCTGCTCTCCCCGCTGGGTGTTGGCTCTCGGGTTACGCGGACGACGTGTACCTGGGAGTCGGCGGGGAGACGTGTGGACTGTCCTCCTCGTCAGAGGAGGAGGAGGACGGGACACAGACGTGGCAGGAGGCGGTGAGACTGGCCAATGTGGCGGCGGCAACGGTGGTGCGCCTCATCAGAGGGCTTGGCCTCGAGGTGGCCCCGCAGAAAACCCAGGTTACGGGTTTTTACAACCGTGCTCTGCGGGGTCCACCACCGCCAGCGGGGCTCAGTGTGACGGTTGAGGGAGTCCGCGTCCCGGTCACCCCCCAGTTGAAATATCTGGGGGTGTGGCTTCACGCAACGGGGAACTTCGGCGAGCACATCGCCCGTACGGTCCCAAGGGCTCTGGGCATGGCCAACGGTCTGGCCAGGCTGTTGCCCAACTTGGGTGGCGCCGGCGGGCATGTGCGTCGCCTCTTTGCAGGGGTGGTCCACTCCGTACTGTTGTACGGGGCGCCCGTGTGGGCGGACGAGGTATGTGGGAACGTCCGCCTACGTAGGAGGCTTGAGGCCGCCCAGCGAATCATCGCTAACCGGGCGGCCAGGGCGTACAGGACCGTCTCGCATGTGGGGGCGACGGCCCTCGCGGGTATCCCCCCGATCGATCTGCTCGCCAAAGCGCAGGCGAACACTTACAGGAGGATTAGGCGGATCGAGTCGGGGGGCGGCATTGTGGTGCCGAGGGCGAGAGCCGCGCTGAGGCTCCAGGCCCGCGAGACCCTCCTCCGCGAGTGGGGCGCTAGGCTCGCGGATCCCCGCCTAGCGGGCAGGAGGGTCAGGGAGGCCATCGGCCCATTCCTCAAGGAATGGGCGGATCGTAAGGGACGCGGACTCACGTTCCACGCGGTGCAGGTGTTTACGGGACACGAATGTTTCGGCGAATACCTGCACCGCATCGGGAAGGAGCGCACCGCGCGCTGCCACCACTGCACAGTGGGACGGGAGACCCGAAAAAGTGGCCAAAAGTCGACTTCAAAAGTCAGACCAGATACATTTTTTATCTTTATGTAGACAACATAAAGTACTTATTTTGAAAGTTTTATAACAATTAAATAAAAGCCATTTATTTGATAACGATTTGAAGTCAATATTTTGCATGAAAGAATAACGAATCATTCATTCAATTAATTAATTATTTATGATGTATTTACCAGAATTTTGAAAATTTCTCCGCTTTATTACATTACTTGCACATTGACTATTCATGAAAAATGCCTGTACTTCAGAAAAAAAAGGAAGTAAAATTCCGAAACATGAGAATTGTATATTGTTATCGGATTTTCGAACATTTTGCTTTTTTCCGAATCGCGGCAACTTGCGGCAATTCATCCGATCAGGAAAATCAAGGTATCATTGGATTCCTCAAAATATGCGCTTGAAGAAAAATCGGCTCACTTTTACTCGAATTCATATTCTTCGAAGAAATTCGTCATTGAACGGATCGCAAGGCATCGATCAGCACGCGCACGCCACAGTAAGCTGGGAGATCCGAAAGAGTGGCCAAAGTCACCTAATCTCTTTCAAACCTGTACTCTATAGGTTTTTGGGGTCGCTGATTCCGAATCTGATGTCAAAAATTGCAAATTCAAAATGGCGGATCTAATATGGCGACTGAAACTACTTTTTTGGATCGAATATGTATGAAAATTGATACTAAAGGGTTTTCGGGATCGCTGATTCCGAATCTGATGTCAAGAACAATAAATTCAAAATGGCGGGTTTAACATGGCGGACAAAAAGTGCAAAGAAAACAATTGTTAAGCAAATTTTTTATTAGAGGTTTTTGAGGACGCCGATTACAAATATGATATTTAAATTTTTTAATTTAAAATAGCGCTGCGTCTAATGGCAGAAAGTGGCTGTTTACCCGAAAATCGGATAGTGGGGATACGCACACAAAAAGAAAGCACATATAGGTGCTTGAAGCTCATACATACATGCCTTCTCTTCGTTCGCGTATCCCCACCGCGCGCCGGCTTTTGAGTGGCTCTCGATCTGGCGACACTGGATTCCCCACTACCGGCTACCCGACTTTCGGATGAGCCGCATTTTCATTCTGACAACACTTGCACTGCACGGCGCAAACGAGCAAAGCGCAGCGAAAGGTTTCTGATGTCTAGATATTCTAGTACTCTAAATAGTGGTATACCCGAGTTGTCACGTAATGCGTAACGGTACGCCATTCTCATTGGAAAAATCACACCTTAATGTGCTCAGTACAATTTAAGTACTGAGTTTCAAGAACCGATAATTAATGTTAATTTCGGTCGCCGAATCCGATATTGGATCCGTTATTTTAAATTTACAGTTCTTGACATTATATTCGAAATCAACGACCCGAAAACCTCTTAGTACCGACTTGCATATTCGATCCAAAATGGTAGTTTTGGTCACCATATTGGATCCGCCATTTTGAATTACAGTTCTTGACATTATATTCGGAATCAGCGACCCCGAAAATCCCTTAGTACCGACTTTCATGCATATTCGATCCAAAAAAATAGTTTCGGTCGCCATATTGGATCCGCCATTTTGAATTTACAATTTTTGACATCAGATTCGGAATCAGCGACCCCGAAAACCCCTTAGTACCGAGTTTCATGCATATTCGATCCAAAAAATAGTTTCGGTCGCCATATTGGATCCGCCATTTTGAATTTACAATTTTTGACATCAGATTCGGAATCAGAGACCCCGAAAACCCCTTAGTACCGACTTTCATGCATATTCGGTCCAAAAAGGTAGTTTTGGTCGCCATATTGGATCCGCCATTTTGAATTTACAGTTTTTGACATCAGATTCGGAATCAGCGCCCCAAAAAACCTATAGGGTACGTGTTTGAAAGAGATTAGTTTACTTTATTAATTTTGGCCACTTTTTCGGGTCTCCCGTCCCACTGTGCACTGCCCGGGGGAGGCAGACACGGCGCAGCACACTCTGGAATCCTGCCCAGCGTGGGAGGAGCGGCGCCGTGTCCTCCGGGCGGTCATTGGGAGGGACCTCTCCCTCGCGGCTGTTGTAGCGGCGGCAGTCGGGCCTGAGGGGGAGGAAAAGTGGAGAGCCTTTACCTCCTTCTGCGGCAATGTAATGTCGCAGAAGGAGGCGGCGGAGCGGATTAGGAGGGGGGAAGTTGCCCTCCTCCTTCTTCAGAGGAGGACAACTGGAGTGAGGGTGACGGTGGTCAGCCGCCGCAGCCTTCACCTCTGCGTCGGCGTGCTCTGCGCCGCCGACGCGCTCGTGGCGACCCCCCCCCCCCCCTCCGGGGAGGCCGGGTGGCGAGGACGGTGGTGGGTCGTCCTCGTCCTCGCCGCCGAGGAGGCGCCGACGCGTACTACGCGGCCACGCTTCCGCGTTGGTGGCCCCGGCTGTTGAAATGGGGAGCGACAGCGGCGATGGGGAGCTGTTGCCGTCGCGGCCGTTACGCGGCGGTCCCCTCGCCGTTGCCCCGGCCGGGGCAGATAGATGACGCCGCGGGGGGGGGGGCGGGTGCTCAGATAAGCATCTTGTCCCCCTCCCATCGGGCGTGCCTGGGGCGCGCTGATCGGTAGCGCGAAAGGCTTCCGCAAGGGAGGCACCCCCTCTTTTTTCTTTGTGCGGGGTGGGGGTGGAATAGCGCCACCCCTCCTCTTGCTTTCTTTGCATCGGGGGCGAGGGAGGGTTGGCCGCCACTGGGGGCTCGGGCGCGCGGGCAGGGCTACCGTGCGCCCGGATCTACAACCCCCCGGTGCGAGGGGTGGTAGTTCGGAGCGGGTGTTCCTCCGATCCGCCACGCGAGCTGTTGTTGGCCTATTAGGCCGGGGACTAAATAAGTCCCGGAATAGGCGCCCAGGTCAGTGGGCGTGGCGCGGGGGGGGGGGGCTCCAGATGAATCAGTGCGTTTCCTGGAGCCTCCCCTATCGCAAACGCGCCGAGACGGACACCCGCGGGGTTTTAGCCGGTAGGCTATGCATGCAGGATCGAGAGCGATGTGCTATGCATAGAATCCGGCACTCCCCTTGCCTCTCCCCGGAGGCGGGGGGGTCTTCCCCTTCCTCTGTCATAGAGGGGGCTACTGGGTAAACCGGGCTTCGGCTTGGAATCCCAGTAGTGGAAGATTTCCCCGCGTCAACAAAAAAAAAACAAAAAAAAAACGATCGCTCCTAATTTCCCTTTTTCTCTGTTTCAGATTCCTCTACGTCGGATGCCGGATGGAACTCGCTGCCCACTGGATTCGTCAACGCCTTGCCAGGGATCGCCGCTGGACTGCTGGACCGTCGCTGGACTCGCCTTTCTCAGATTCTCGCCGGACGATATGTAAGGATATTGGTAAGTAGGTTAGGGAAAATTAGCTTCACTAGAAGCACTCACTGTGCTCTGCTTTTAATATTTTCACTGAATTTATTGTTTCAGAATAATCACTATTACACACGGAATGGTATCGTCGTGGTGTTACAATGGTCGCTCGATATGCCTCGTGTGGCTACGACTTATCAATGATACGCGCACGCACTAATATTCGCGTTACGACTGTCTTCGCTACTCGCGGAATTACGATGATTATAGCTCTGATCAACACTATTCGCACTCGCGTCGGTTTATCGCGTAATCACGCTGCTTATCTGCTTGACCTTGAATCGCTATGCTTTGTCTCGCGGAATTAATTCCACGCGTTTCGGTTAATACGCCTGTATGTAGATTACACGGCGTACAATGGTATTGGATAACGCGCTCGCTTCGCGGGATACGCCTCGATCTCGCTGAGACTGCTCGTCGGTATATGTCCGTACGTTATAACATCTCTCGGGGCACTCCTCGTTATCGAATCACTATCGCGGCGTTGATCCGTATCACGAATTAATTCGCGTATACTAATGCCGGATCACGCACTTGGTACGCGGGATGAACTCCGATTCTCGCTGAAACTAATCAAGTCTCGCGGAGCACTCCACTTTCGCGCATCTACGAAATGCTATCGCTGGCATGTAATTATTATTCCGGATTACGCGCTCGGTACGTGGGATGATCTCCGATTCTCGCTGAGATTATTCACGGAACGCCCGCACTATTTCAATGTCTCTCTGAGTATATCGCGTTATACTATGTTCGCAGAGACTAAGTCTCGATACGTCCGATCTGTTTCAAGTCTCACGGAGTACTCCTCTAATGCGTTATCACGATTCGCCATCCGTGACAAACAATTACACCGGATATCGCGCACGGTACGCGGGATGAACCTCGATTCACTATCAGAGACTTCGCGATACGTTCGCACTTGTTAACGATTCCCGTGGAACTCTTTGTTCCTGAGACTAAGTGTCGATAGGTCCGCTCGCTATCAAGTCTGCCGAGGAACTCCTCGATGCCTGCTCCGGTATCGCATTCCCGACGCTTCCCCCACCTGCGTGATATCTCATGTTGATCACGCACGGCCATAGTGGTCCTACAGTTCGGTCGCTCGATTTGGCGAAAACAAGTTCTTATGATGTTTTCGTCGTCGCATTCCATCGCGATCGACGAGTTTCCAGCCACTTGGAAATTTACATGTATATCTGCGAATATTATTTTCGCTTCGTTATTTCCACCTGTGGTCGCCCAATCGAATGACCTTGAGCCTATCTTCGGTCTTCCTATAGCTATGGAAGCTTCTCTCTGTTTCAGGTTCCCCGTTGGATGCCCGGATGGATCTCGCTGCCCACTGGATCGTCTACGCCTCCGTCTCAGCCGTCCGCTGGATAGCGTCGTTGGAACAGAATATTCGTAGATCGCCGTCGCAACCAAGTCTTAGGATTCGAGGAAGGATAACGCACAGGGTAAGTTAGCTTTCGCAATAAACACTCACTGTGCTCTGCTTTTGACTTTGTTTAGCACTGAATTTATTTCAGATCGATTCAAACACACGGATACGTCGTGGTTACAGAAGATGATATCGGCCGCGTAGTGCCTTTGCGTGGCTACGGCGCTCGAGATGTTTCCTTCGCACGGAACTCGAATCGCGGAATACAATTTCTGATAAATAATGAACAAAAGGCAATTGGAGCCAAGCGCCGTAGATAATGCGCAAAATATTTATTAATAAACGAAGTCACGAACGTTTCGACCCTTTCTTGGGGTCATCTTCAGCGTGAATATAAAATAACGTGTCAAATCAAATCTACATAATGACGTCAAACGCAATGACTCGATGTCCCTAACGTAGTCAACAATAATCGTGGTCAACAATAAAATCTTAGCTGCATGACCGTCGTCTCTCGAATGCTGGACAAGCGAGTGTATGCTCCGAAGCAAACCCAGGTGTGGTATCTGCGAATGTGGATGTGCGCGCGCATACCCATAGGTATGTACGAGCGTGCGAAGGTGTGAGTGGGCCGACGGGCCTAATCGAGTAGCGCCGATGGCGAAAGGGGCAGTCACGCTCCAGGCGGCTCGGAAACGGGCATCTCCACATGCGATAAAGTATTAACAATAAAGTATTGTCCCTGGTGAATACCAGTAATCACGTGCGCGTTATTTGCCGAAACCTCCAACATCACACCAGGCATCCCCCGAATGGTCCTCTCCTCGGTTGACAGGCCAAGAGGAAAGGAAAATCGCCATGTCACTTCGTGTATCAAACCGGAACTCCCAAATTCGAAAGATACCTGAACAAGTATTCGGAGCAACACATATGCAATAATCCGATAACGCAAATTAACATCAAAGATTAATTAGTTACTTACAAAAAAAACCAAAAAGGCGAATACAAGTCGTACATTGCTCTACGGTTAAAATACGTGGCATCCCGACAACGTTCAAATAGCGAATGACATTTAAGTTTTTAAACGTTGTCAGGATGACAACACAAAGTCATAAAGAGATAGGCACACATACAATTGAAGCCACCTCTATGAGATAAACAAAGAAGTGTACTCTCGTGTACCGGAGCGAAATTTAAAGTTTAGAAAGTTTCGCTATTACATCTGAATATGACTCCGGTAAATTTTCCGTGTCCGTCTGCAAATTCAAACCATTTTTCTGTCTCTTAATATAAAGCATCTCGGATGTTAGGCGTTTGCTTAAATAGAGCTCATTGTCCAGAATCTCCACACCGTCCCAATCAAAATCATGCCCAAAATCCAAATTATGTTCCAGCAACACAGAACGATTAGGCTTCCTTTTTAATATGTGATTGCGATGTTCATTAACCCTCGTTTGCAATTGTCTGCCTGTCTGCCCAACGTAGGAGGCATCACAACTATTGCAATTTATTTTGTAAACTACATTGTTAAGAGCCGTTCTTGGCAGCTTGTCTTTATGTGCTTTAATAAAAGTTCTCATTTTGTTGAGACTGAAATACGACAATCTGACATTAAGATTCCTTGTTACATTCTTAAACTTGTCAGTAACCGAAGGAACATACGGTATCGTAAAAAAAGGAGCCAATTCCGCGTCGTTCGTGTTATTAGAATTATCCTTCTTGGAATCAAAATTCTTAATTAGAAACCTTATACGTTCATGGAAGATTCTGAAAATGAACTCCAATGGATAACAATTATTAAGCAAAATTCTTATAGCTAATTCTAAGTTTTTAGCATGAAACCGAGGGTGTGACAACCGAAACACTCTGTCTATCAAACCGATCACTGTTCCTCTCTTTTGACACAATGGGTGTTGAGAAAAGAAACTTAAATATCTCCCTGAGAAGGTTGGTTTATGATACCAATCAAAAATAAGCTTATTGTTCTCAAGCATCATAGTGACCTCGAGAAAATTCAACGTATTATTCTCACCAACCTCCATTGTGAACTGGAGTCTAGGGTGGAATGAATTGAAGACCTCCAGTGTATAATCTAAGGAGTCGGAAGGGGCCGCCAACGCGATGTCATCAACATATCTCCCAAAAAACGGTGGAGTGTATTTGAGTATCGAAAGGGCTTTCTTTTCAAGATCTTGCATCACAATGTCGGCAGCCATGGGAGACAAAGGAGAGCCCATAGGAGAGCTAAAGGTTTGCTGATATATTATTCCATTAAAAATAAAAAACGTCGAATTTAAAACCAATCGAACGGCCGTAAAAAACTCAGATTTAGGAATGTTGCAATTGGCCGCGATATAATTCCATCTAATGGAGATACTCTCCAAAACCATTTCTGTAGGTATGTTGGTAAATAAGGAAATTACATCAAGAGAGATAAGTTTAAATTCATCGTCAATGTATACCTCTGAAAGCTTCTCCACCAAATCACAACTATTCGCAACATAACTATCGGCCTTAGGGAAACTCTTCAACATTATACGATGTAGAAATGAAGCAAGCCCGTATAAAGGGCTGTTTAATGACGATACTATTAGTCTAAAAGGGCAATTAGGTTTATGTATTTTCGGGAGTCCATAGGCCCTCGGTATTGTACCATCACTGCAATATAACGATCTGTGTGCAGCGATCGAAATAACTTCAGATTTCTTCCATCTAGAGAGTAATTTCTGTGCGCTGGAAGTTAGTTTTCTTGTGGGATCCTCTGTGACTATTGTATAAGTTTCTTTATCACTAAGAAGTTCCTCAACTTTGTCTATGTATCTATCCTTATCCAATGCTACAGTTATATTGCCCTTCCGCGCGTGTGAGAATTAAATTCGGATTCTCCTTAAGGAAATTACTCGTGGCAGAAACTAAATTTTTTATATTATTAACCAAATTAAATTTTCTAATCGACGAAAACTGGCAATCACTCCTGACGGTCACAAACGTCAGGACTTTTTATACCGAGAATCCGGTCCTTCTATCAAAACGCTTAAAATTAAGCACCTTAAATTAAGATGGAAAAATTCCCTCTCCCTTCCCTAATTAAATCGATATCGATTTAATATTAAAATCACTGTAAAAACTTTTTATATTATTATTAAGATTGTTGTTAGGCGTCGAGTATCCCGGAAGATTGTTGATGATGTTTGCTGAACGGTTTCTTATGGCTATTTGTATTGGTGCGGGAAACTTCCTCAAATTGTTTTCAACACTTTTGATAAATTCAATTGTTAATTTGTTAGCATTGGTGATAGGAAGGCTAAAGTTATCCCCTAATTGTAGGAGACATTGGATGTCATCCGGAATATTTATGGAAGACATATTAATAAACCATTTATCATTTAGTTGTGTTAAAGAGGTAGGTATTTTGTTAAAAAATTCTGGGTTCACCGTAACCTCAATATCCGTATTCAAATCATCGCGAGACTGGATAGATGGTTTAAGAGAGAACCTAGGAACCGCGTTGTCGGCAGTAATTGATTGTGTAGAAGAAAGGCTACAGTAGTATTTTATCGGTCTAATCCGGCGGTTATCACGCTTTGAAACCATCCACTAAAATTTTTTGTTCATCGACTGGGAATGAACAAAAGAAAAGGTTTGTAAGGGACCCCTTTGTCTATAAAAAAATGAATTGCAGACGGGTGACGGTATATATCGATACAAGTAATTACAAATTTTATAAATTTGGCATTTCGCAAACCTCGCTTGACAATACGCATCTCTAAGTTCAATATGCAGCAATTGTTTAATAAAAATCAATTTACAATGTTTAAATTTGCCGATCGATCTGTGGTTAAAGAGACTGTGTTCGAATCCTTTCAAAAGGTTCAATTTCTGATATTTGCGTTGCTTATCGTAATCGCTTTCGAGCACTGAATCTCGGTAAACGCACTCGGACTACGGATGAGGGCCGGTTGTCGATACGAGCATCGAATTGCACAAATGTAATTCAATGTTCCCGGTCGCGTCACCAAACTCGCGTAACTAACCCGATTTGCTGCGTATTGATACGGATCGCTCGTTACTATCGCGTTAAAGTTATTCAGTTTTGAGTGTTCTCACTCTACGCGTTAATTATTAACGACTTTACTTTGCCGGATTACGCGCCGCCCGCGGGTTGTACGTTCCGATATACGGAGAGTCGATACGGCACTTTCGCACAGTTTTGTCTCTCCCGGAAACTAATAACCTCCGTTCGATATCAATCGCAATAATTATTCGCGTTGACTATCGTTAACTGATTTCACTTTGATCGGTTATCGCACCGTACGCGGGTTCAATGTCGGTTTTTCAGAGAGTCGGTACGACACGTCCGCACTCGTCGACTCTTCACGACCAAAGACCTCGGTTCCTCTACGCGATCGTCGGTTGTTTGTCTCACGATCGCCCCACTCTGAGCCGCATTCCATTCTCGCTCTTTTGTTTACCGCTTGCGGTCACGCGAAATCAAGTCCCCTACCATTGCTACGTGGCGTGTTCGCTTTCACGTAAACACATTCCAACGTTATCGATCTGCGGAGAATTCATGGATCCTTCCACAATACGCAGATAATATTATCGAAAATAAATTTTGGGACTCATCTTCATCCGAACGCTTACAAGTTTGGCGAATCCTACGCATCTTTAATTTTCAGCGCCTCCGCATGCACGACTGACCGTCCTACGCCGCGCCACAACCAATCGTCGCGTTGGTCGGCCTAACCACGCGCGCCTACCGCAATCGCAACGCCACCCGGCATACATGCATGCCGGGTCGCCTGGGCGCCTACCCGTACCGCCGCCGGCTATCTCGGCCGCGTGGGACGCGATCTCGCGCCCCAATGCACGCACAAGCACCGGACCTCCCGCGATTATGTCAGCCAACGCTATATATGCGTTACCGTTCGGACTCCGCGAGAACCAGGCTTCGTTCTCGATCTAGATAATCCGGTGCATGGGCGCGCTATCGCACTCACGGACACGTCACATAGGTGCCCGCGAGTCGGTCGACGGTGACGTCACGCTCGCCGGGCCCGTCGTTGGCGTTATCACGAACGAGAATGTCCGACGCATTATTACCCATCTGGTCGCGACTCCAAGATGCCCACGAGTCGATCTGCAGTGACACATCACGCGCCCGACGTGTCGTTTGCGTTTTCGCGGACGAACTCCTCATATCGCGCCGCGACCCCCTCGGACGCGGTTTTGCGATGCCCGAGACTCGATTGTTATCGGCACGACACGCGTCAGACCTTTTGTTCGCGATCTCCCGAACGAAACTGCACGATGACGTCACTACCCCCGCGTCGTGTCTCCAGGATGCCCGCGATCGCAATGCGAGCATCTAGATCTTCAGAGCATCTTTCGTTCGCGTTTTCCCGCACGAAGCATGACGAAAAACGATTACTTACGTGTATTCGCGCCACGACTGAGATATCCTTATTGTCATTACTCTAAGCGAATATCGATCATCAACGATAGACATTTGTCCGAATCGACCGGAAGAATCGCGTATCTCGATATGCCATATTTATCTCTTTGATGCGGATTTCGTAAGACGGTAGGAAAGTTACTTGGGGAAAAAAATTTACCTGTCTCACACATATATCCGTTCTACAGGAAAGTGATTTATGTATCATTTATTCACGTCACTCCAACCAATCTCTTCGCCCAGAAACAATTTATCCGATTGTCTCTATGTCTCGCAGATCTGTGTTTTCGAAGTGTGCGTGTGTGTGTGTGTGTGTGTGTTTGTATCGTCGATCATTATACCTATTCTTACATCTATATCTATATACAGGGTTCACCAAAAGTATGGAAACCCCTAAATATTTCGAAAACTACGCATTTTAGAAAAAAATGTTTCAGACAAAAGTTGTAGGGTTTCAAGTAACGCATTAAATAGTAATATTAGTGTGACTGCAAATAACTTTGTTAATGCCAGGTAAAAATAACTTTAAAATTTTTAAATGGAAACCCCTATTTTTAATTGCATATTCTTATAGCTTACCTCGAGAGCTTCTTAAAACACTATAATAAAGTATTTTTTTATTAACTATTTTTCAAGTTATGGAGCTTGAAAGCTACGATACTGCCGGCATCAGCGTTACCCAAGATGTACCGCGTGGAGGTTGCACGGTCGGATTTACACTAGCAGAGTTGTAAATAACAATACTTTTGTGATTGAAGTTCTTAATTTTACATAATTTTAATTTAAATTGAGTTTAAGTACGAATGTTTTTTGGAATTGTAATTAAAGTCGTTTAATTACAAATAGGTACATTTTGAAATTGCAATTAAACTCGAATTTTATTATAATTAAAAAAGTTATGGCCAATCCTCTCCCCTCATTTTGGTTCCTCCTTGGGTCTTCCTATCCTATGGGGAAAGAGGGAGTGGGAGAGGGTCAGCGCGAGGGGAGGGAGAGGGAAAAGGCGATTGGGTCATTAGAGACTCCCATTGGACCCTCTTAGGAAGAGTCCAATGGGATAATCGCCCTCTCCCTCCCCCACCCTCGCGCTGACCCTCTCCCACTGGATTGACACTCCGAGAGGGTATAAAACGCAAGCGCCAAGATGTTCAGTGTTCTTTTCTCGCGAATAATCACGTAGGTAGGGTGATAGCGTCCTAGAGCGCTCTCTGCTTCTGCCGAGGACTTTTGTCTTTTTAATTCGCAAATTAATAAATTAAAAATTAAACGTTTGGCTAAAAATGGCTAATGAATTATCGGAGCGTGAAAGAATTGCAAGACGGAGATAATGAGCGTCGTATACGCATCTGTGCAAGAATGATGGACCTAATAGATGCCTCGCCCAACTTTCCTTATCAAATTGTTTTCACAGACGAGGCAACCTTTACATTGACGGAAGAGGTTAATAATCAAAATTTTCGTCTCTGGTCAGATGAAAATCCGAATTGGGTGCGGGAAAGTCATACACAATACCCACAAAAAATAAATGTATGGTGCAGCATGATAGACGCTTATGTGATAGGGCCCTTTTTTTTGGAGGACAACCTCAATACTCATAGGTACGAGAGATTACTTGTAGATGAAATAATTCCAGCCATACGAAATATTTTTCCAAATAACTTTGAGCAAATATGGTTTCAGCATGATGGAGCTCCGCCTCATTTTGGTGCAGGGCCACGTCGAATTTTAAATGAAGTTTTCCCGCAAAGGTGGATAGGAAGAAAAAACCGAAATGAGGGTGGGGAAAGTTGGCCACCTAGGTCACCAGATCTAACTTCTCTTGATTATTACTTTTGGGGCTATCTGAAGAGTAAGGTTTACGAAACAAAACCTCAAAATATCCAAAAATTGAGGCAGCAAATAAGGGATGAAGCAGCCTTGATACCTGCTGAATCAAATCGTAGAGCTATTTCTGCGTTCTATCAAAGATTGGCATACTGTCAACAAGTCAATGGAAACAGTGATGGTAGAAATTGGATCCTGCGCGCGCATCGATGACGAAAATTACGTCATCACAGCAGTGCTGTAGCGAAAAGTAAGGTATTTTATGGACCCTCAACTATTATTTATGTATAAAATTGTACAATATTTAAAATATACGACTTAAAGAGAAAATAATCACAATAATTATTCAAAATATAAAATTAAATATTATTTAGCATAAAAAAAATATACATATAAATAAATAATATAATTAGTAAAACATATAAATAAATGTAATGTATAAATTATAAAAACTAAAAAAAGTATTTATTTATTTTTATATATAATATTCTTTATTTCTTAGAACATTATCTTTTATAATAATGAAAGCTCTGAAAAGGGAAGGTAAGAAAGAAACACACAAGTTTTGTATAATTTAAAACAAATAATTTATGTGGCAGAAGTTATTAAATGAGTACCAACATTTGTTGCAAGGGTAAGGAAAACTGCCAAAAACCTTACCAGTATTCATACATAACAGAAGTATAAAATAAAAAGTTTATCACAAATCAAATTAAAATATAAAATTGATATGTAAAATAATCATTACTTGAGAATCAAATACATATAATTTTTAAAAAATAAAAAGAAATTATATCTTGTATTAATTACATATTTTATCTATAACGAAACTAAAAAAACACCAGATAATAACATTACGTATGGAATAAATATAATCTAAAAAACAAAACAATTATTAGTACAATATAATACGATAATATTATTAGGACTAGCAATAATTAGGAAAATCTCGGCTAGATGTAACTAATTTAATTATTGCACAAAAAAAAGAAAAAATATGCAAAAAATGAAAAATAAATTTAAGCACTATCACGTGTTTTTTTATCATAATAATACAAATTTTGACTATTGTGTAATTTTAAATGTGTAGGATCGACTTGAAAAGTTATACAATTAATACTTTCGGCTTGAAAATTTGATCGGATTGTACACATAGCGGAAACAGCATCATTTAATAATCGATTTCGCTTTTTAGTTTTTATATCCGTAACCATTAAAAATATGCGCTCAGCTTCGGCATTAGAATGAGGTAAAGAAAATATTATTTCAATTAATAATTCTAAAGCTGGAAATAATTTTTGTGCATTACAATCTTTACGGTCTAATATTTGTTTCCACATTTGGTCAACTTCCAAAGAAGCTAATTGAATCTTTTCTTCGTTGCTAAATCTAGATGGTAAAATTGTCCACTCAAAGTCTAAATTTAAAAAATTGACACCTTCGAATCGTGCTGCAATATGCGAGAGATCTCTAACTTTAATTCTACTTTCGTTATAAAGTGCAATTTTCGGTTCTAAAAAAGATAAATATTCGAAAAAGGTATCTTTAGTTGGAAAACGTTTAAGCATTTCTTTAAGTGCCGTTTTGTAAAATTGCAAACATCTAACACGAATTTCTTGCGCGACGTCTACACATTCTGTTTCTAAAAACTTTTCACAGTCGGATCCTAGATATACATTTTGGATGTTTGTATCATCGTCTAAATTAAGTGAAGAGATATTATCCAAAGCCTCAGGTGTAATAAAATTGACAGCTATCTGAGAAACTAATGTCTGGCAATTAACAAATAATTTATGAATTAAAAGTTCACGTGATTGAAAAAGAGCATTAAAAGAAATAAAGAAATTTAAGGAATATTTCAAAAATAATATATATGCTTTGATTGTGTTATCATTCAAATATGTTAAAATAGTTTCTGCGGATTGTGATTTATCTTCCAGCACAGCTACCATAAAATAATGTTTTAATACTTCCCAGTTATCGAGAAGTCTTACAACGCATTTATGCAACACTAACCATTTTGTGGTTGATAATTTAAGAATTTTTTGTCTCAACATTAAAAAAATCTTGAAACTCACCCAAAATTGCGCATCTCTTCGCACTACCGGACATGTATGTAGCAACAGCTCTAATTAAATGTTCGCACGATTTGGGTAATTGTTCACAAGCTTTACTGGCTATGATTGCAGATGAATGGCAGATGCAATTCAATAATATTAAACCCGGTGCTTCGGTTTTTAAACGCGAGAAAAACGAATTATTAGCTCCTGTCATAACAGAAGCATTATCACAAGCCATACCAACAATGTTTTTTAAAGGAATTTCTTTTGTTTCAAATAATATTTTAAAGGTTTCAAAAAGTTTACTTGCTGTGCAATCTTCATTTCTTACGGCCTAGACAAAGAGATTGCATATGTTCGGGCTCTAAGTTAAGATCTTTTAATAAAGGAATTAAGGGGTCATCTCACTTTGAACGCTCGAAAAATCCGCTATTTTTATGAATTTTTTTTTGGCAATACCAATGCAGATAATTGAATGAATGTTTTTAGTACTTATTAGGCATGCTTTAAACAACAAAACATATTTTTTGTAGAATTTTTAGTCAAGTTTATTTAATGGAAAATACAACAATGCAAACAAGTAAAAAAAAAAAGGTTGGTCCACGGCGGACATTGTAACTCCTTTTATAATCATCGGAAACAAAAAAACCAAAGTTATTTCTGGAGGTTCATACTATAGCGACACTCATACTAATCAAGAATCTTTTTGGTTTTTTGTTTCAGATGATTATAAAAGGAGTTACAATGTCCGCCGTGGACCAACCTTTTTTTTTTACTTGTTTGCATTGTTGTATTTTTTATTAAATAAACTTGACTAAAAATTCTACAAAAAATATGTTTTGTTGTTTAAAGCATGCCTAATAAGTACTAAAAACATTCATTCAATTATCTGCATTGGTATTGCCAAAAAAAAATTCATAAAAATAGCGGATTTTTCGAGCGTTCAAAGTGAGATGACCCCTTAAATGGTCTAAAAGTTGAAAACTGATGTTATGTTCTGCAAAAAAGGCTGATAATTTTATTTCGGCGCGTTTTATTTTATCCTTAGGTGAAAGTGACGAATTACATGTATTGTTATTAGTGATATTACTGAGGCTTTGAGTTATCTTTTCTACGTGTTTGTCTGATCTAGAATGTTTAATTAAACATGACTTGTGACACGTGATAGTAATTTGGCATGCAGTACAAAAGGCTTTATTATTATCGGAATGGGGAGCCAACCATCCTTTAAAAATGTCTAAATCTAGCCAAGAAAAATTAAACTTCCTACTACTCTCCTTTTTAACGGCTCCTTTAGAAGTATTTCCTTCCATATTATTACAATAATGCTAATATTGCACTATATACTACTACTACTACTACTATTGCTATAAATATTACATTATTTACTTACCTTCTTCTCGCGTCCTTTCATAGCTCCTATATCTGCCCGCCAAAACTAAGCTCTCTGCGCCTGTTCGTGCCTGTAGCGCCCGTCGGACCGTTAACGTATGTACGCGGTTGGAAGATCTGAGTATGCGCATGCGCGCGCAGGATCCCATTTCTACCATCACTGAATGGAAACCACTTTCAGAATTTATTCTAAAACACTCAAACACACAAAAAAAATGTAAATTAAGATTGTAAAATTTGAAATTAAGGAAAATGTAAATAATAATTATTCTTTTGCTTCCTCATAGAGGAAGCTTTGTTTTCATAAACTTCGTATATGGACCTTTGATCGCATATAAAGCTAGGTCTAATCAACCAAATATTAAAGAAAAATATATGAAATAGGGGTAGAAAAGACCAAAGAAAAAATTGTTTTTTAGTTTTTGACGCCAATGTGTTCAGAATGTTCTAAAACGTCGAAAAATCGCAATTTTAAAAAATGTCCGTATGTATGTATGTATGTATGTATGTATGTATGTATGCTGTGCCAAATTTACTGAAATTTCTATAACTCCAGAACTGATCAACCAAATCTTAATCAATTATATATGAAATAGGGGTAGAAAAGACTGAAGAATATAATAGAATTAGAGAAATTGCGAATATTTTAAAATTTTTACCTTTAAGGGCTACATCTCAAGTCTCAATAATTGAGATTTTTCACAAATTGATGTTTTTTGACAATTTAGTATTAATTATTGGCAATTTTTTCTAATTATATTATATTCTTCAGTCTTTTCTACCCCTATTTCATATATAGATTTGGTTGATTAGACTCAGCTTCATAAAGCTTCTATGTATGTACGAATTCTCCGAAATTTGAAATGTCAATCAAATTTTAAAGAATTATACAAATAGGGGTAGAAAAAACTGAAAAAATCTAATAAAATTAGAAATAGCCCGATATCTCAAAATTAATGGAAATTAGAGCAACATTTAAATCTTAACGAATTTTCTATCTTATACATATAAGTACTTGACGTCTGTCTGTATGTCTGTATGTCTGTCTGCCCGCGAACTACTCATTCATTAATGGACCAAATTTTAAAGAAGTGTACATGAAATAGGGGTAGAATTTCCCGGGGAGTGCCATAAAGTATATAGTTTTTCGTTACCGATCTTTTTGGAAGTCGATTACGATATTCTTCCAATTTTTCAGGAAGTAGTTGACCGAATCTCAAAGAATTGTATATGAAACGGGGGTAGAATTTTCCGGGGAGTGCCATAAAGTATATAGTTTTTCGTTACCGATTTTTTTGGAAGGCGGTTACGATATTTTTCTAATTTTGTTTCCGGAATATAATAATCCTTTAATCTCTGTCTGTCTGTCTGTCTGTCCGCAAACTACTCATTTATTAATGGACCGATTTTCTTGAACCAGGTGTCAAAATTTTTCTAATTTCTTGGAGATGATTATCATGGGGTTCAATTTTTTGTTTTACAGATTTTCTTGAAAGCGGTGCCAAAATTTTGCTAATTTTACGGGGATTGCGATTATGGGTTTAATTTCTTTTAAAAGAAAGCTTTCTTTATCTATATAATTACCTAATACCGATTTTCTCGAAACCGGTGCCAAAATTTTTCTAATTTTTCGGGAATTGTGACGATGAATTTAATTTCTTTTAGAAAGTATTTTTTTATAAAAAAAATCTAATAAAATTATAAATAGACCGATATCTCAAAATTAATGGAAATTAGAACAACATTTAAATCTTAACGAATTTTCTATCTATCTATATAAAATAGAATGTCTGTATGTTTGTATGTAAGTCTGTTCTTTATACACTCTTAAACTATTCGACCGATCTGGACGAACTTTTGCACAGTTACTTTTTACATCCTTGCGCAAAACATAGGCTACTACGGAACCTCGATTATTCACTTACCGATCAGCTACTTTATTCCTTGGTTTTCCCGGGCGTTTTTACGGGAATTTTAAGATTGCTCGCTCGCGATGTATGCACAGAACTTCGATATTTCACTTACCGATTACCGATTTTATCACTTTGTTTTCCCGGGCGTTTTTTAAGTCTGTTTGTTCTTTATACACTCCTAAACTATTCGACCGATCTGAACAAACTCTTGCACAGTTACTTTTTACATTCTTGTGCAAAACATAGGTTACTACGGAACCTCGATATTTCACTTACCGATCAGCGTCTTCATCCCTTGGTTTTCTAGGGCGTTTTTTCGGACATTTCAAGATTGCTCGCTCGCAATGTACACAGAACCTCGATATTTTACTTACCGATTACCGATTTTATCTCTTGGTTTTCCCGGATATTTTTTGCAGAGAAATATCGAAGTTCTGTGTACATCGCAAGCGAGCAATCTCGAAATTCCTGAAAAAACGCCCGTTGCCTAGTCATGAGACTTATGCTAAGTTTCATACAATGTCCGCGAAGCAGCTTTTTAAAGAAATAGAAGAGGCTCACCCACGGTTTCCCGAGCTCATCACTCACGGTTTCCCGAGCTCATCACCGAGGACATACACATACATATACACTGCACACACACACACAGACACATCCGCAGGGGGGGACGACCCGCGCAAACCTACGGGCTCAACAAACCCGCGGACCCGAGTTCACTACATCGCGGGCGTACACACACACATACACTGACGACCACACATTCATACATACTTATACCGGTGTGTTGTGTCCCCCGGTGCATTAACGATCAACCGCGGTGTGCTGTGTCCCCGGTTACCTTTGACTATTTTACTGTGCTAGAAATGTGTATCTCCTCTTGTATGAGGTTCTCGTAACATAATGGAAATTATCAAACAGATTCTTGCAACATAATGGAAATTATCAAACTGAATTCTACAATAACACAAGTTTTACCTCAATGCTTGGAAAAAATTATGCAAAAAAGAACAAAAATTTGTTCCGTTACATCGCTCTTATCGAAGAGAGATAATGTAAATTCTAATTGTAAGTAGTGATTATAATATTCCTTGCAGCAATATATAGATTCAGTTTATTTTATAATTATATAAGTCATTATAAGTAAACTCTGTTTATAAGTTACAATATGTATATCTTTTACACAGACTGTTTGTGACCAAGTTTCATCAAAATTTGCAAGTTTTACTGTTTAATTAGAAATCTCAAGTTGTTTACCGTGTTTGGAGAAAACGGAGAAAGATAGCACCATAACAATGTTTACCAAAACCTGCTTGGAGCTAATGAAGCATGAAAATCTTCAATTGAAGAGCAAGAATGGTCTGTATGAATATTGAAAACAGACTAATAAAGGTAAACGAGGACTTCAAAGCACAGAATGAAAAAGTGACCAGTGCAATGATGAAAGTAAGTATTTAAAAACACAGTATATAATCACTCTTATATGTTTAACTAATATAATCCTTAATTTTTATATTATCGTACGTTTAGCAAAAATCGGAGTTTGCTGAAGTTGAGAAATGGAAATTGGAAGAAAAAGTTGCACAAAAGAAAACAGAAGCAGACGCGAAAGATTTAGAGAAATTAGCAAGCAAGTTAAATATCCTGCAGCAAAATATAGCGGAATGTACACAGAAGATTACTGAACTCGGCGCGTTGCCTAGTCATGAGACTTATGCTAAGTTTCATACAATGTCCGCGAAGCAGCTTTTTAAAGAAATAGAAGAGGCAAATAATTATCTAAAAGACTATAGGTACATATTTTTCTACTTAAATATAGAAAATTGAATAAAAGCAAAATTATTAATAATTATTGACTACTGTACTGTTACTATATTTATAAATTAAAGACTATTGTTAGTTAATATATTTTTATAATATATTTTTTTCTAGCCATGTAAATAAAAAAGCTTTGGATCAATTCATGACCTTCAGCGACTAGAAAAAAAGATTAGTGACACGGAAAGAAGAGTTGGACGTGGTGGAATGTACACAGAAGATTACTGAACTCGGCGCGTTGCCTAGTCATGAGACTTATGCTAAGTTTCATACAATGTCCGCGAAGCAGCTTTTTAAAAAAATAGAAGAGGCAAATAATTATCTAAAAGACTATAGGTACATATTTTTCTACTTGAATATAGAAAATTGAAATTCACAATTCACAATTATGAATTGTACAATTATAATAATCTAATTATGATTTGTATGTACGCACGTAATACAAATCATAATTAGATTATCATAATCTAATATGATTTGTGTATAAGTTGCTGGTTTCACATATTATATGTCATTTTGTTATAGATTTTATATGTTAATCTGTTTTCACGATACGTGGATAATTAAATTGCTGCATGAAATGGAAGAATTAAAAAATAGTAAGTATTCGTTGTTAGTATAGGTATCAACACAATAATAATTAATCAATTTTAATATTATATGGTTATAAAATTTCAGTTTTAGAAGACGGTCTGGATGACATATTACTTAATGTAATGTTGAAATATGAAGAGAAAGAAGCGGAGAAAAAAGCAGCAGAGAAAGAAGCTGCGGAGAAAGAAGCAGCGGAGAAAGAAGCTGCGGAGAAGAAAGAAGCAGCGGAGAAAGAAGCTGCGGAGAAAGAAGCTGCGGAGAAAGAAGCTGCGGAGAAAGAAGCAGCGGAAAAGAAAGAAGCTGCGGAGAAAGAAGCAGCGGAGAATAAAGCAGAGAAAAGTAAAAAACGAAAAAAAAATAATGAGGATGAAGAAAAGAAAAAGAAAATAAAAAGCAATAAAACAGATTAACATTTTGTTTATATAATGTACAATTATTTTATTATAAATAATAAAAAAATGTATTATATATTTCATACAAATAGTGTAAATTGTTGATGTAATAAACTGTTTACTTTATATATTTAGTATGTGTTTTTTTTAATAAGGTTCTTATAAGGTACCTATATTAATTTTCGAGATTCGAAGACGTCTTGGCGTTATATATTATCTCGGGCATTCCCTCTGAGGCAGTGCAACCAATTAAATAGGAATGCCTTTGTTAAAGAGCATGTTGATAGAAGTATAGCCGGAGAATAAACAAACATAAAAAATATTATGAATATTATGATTGTGTGTTAAGCTACATACAATACCTAAGAACCAAATAATTTATCTCTGACATACAGTACACAATTTTTTATAAATATAAAATAGAAATAATGCTTAAATACATGATAACTTATTTAATAAAAATTCTCTTAATTCAAGAAATAACATTCCAGAGAGTTCTTGTATTGATACATTTACAAAATTTGTAGGAACGAGTCTTTAATTTATATCGTAGCAACCTCATAAAACGCGTATTAGCACCGTTGGAATACGAGATATTAATTTCCATCGGACGATTTATCGGCCAATAGCGAATCTCGGAATCGAGAGAGGAAATGAAGTTTGCGGGAGGTAACCAACTGCGACTTTCCCGAGCGCAAACATATTTTAATTTTCCATTATCGACGGAGCCACGTGCTCGGCGTGCTGCGTGGCGCGTCTACCGCGTCTCATTTGCGGCGTTGCGTAAGAGCACGTATAACAGTATGTGAGAGTCGGACGAGTGGCCGGTCGCCTATAGACACTTAGATTTTTTGGCCGCAGGGGGAAGTGATCCGCGCAGTTCCTTGGGATTAGCTCACCCACGGTTTCCCGAGCTCATCACCGAGGACATACACATACATATACACTGCACACACACACACATAGAAACATCCGCAGGGGGGGGGGGCGACCCGCGCAAACCTACGGGCTCAACAAACCCGCGGACCCGAGTTCACTACATCGCGGGCGTACACACACACATACCCTGACGACCACACATTCATACATACTTATACCAGTGTGTTGTGTCCCCGGTGCATCTTTGCAGCAATATATAGATTTAGTTTATTTTATAATTATACAAGTCATTATATAAGTAAACTATGTTTATAAGTTACAATATGTATATCTTTTACACAGACTGTAAGTTACAATATGTATATCTTTTCCCGAGCTCATCACCCACGGTTTCCCGAGCTCATCACCGAGGACATACACATACATATACACTGCACACACACACACAGACACATCCACAGGGGGGGGGGGGCGACCCGCGCAAACCTACGGGCTCAACAAACCCGCGGACCCGAGTTCACTACATCGCGGGCGTACACACACACATACACTGACGACCACACATTCATACATACTTATACCGGTGTGTTGTGTCCCCGGTGCATTAACGATCAACCGCGGTGTGCTGTTTGAAGAGCAAGAATGGTTTGTATGAATATTGAAAACAGAATAATAAAGGTAAACGAGGACTTCAAAGCACAGAATGAAAAAGTGACCAGTGCAATGATGAAAGTAAGTATTTAAAAACACAGTATATAATCACTTGTATATGTTTAACTAATATAATCCTTAATTTTTATATTATCGTACGTTTAGCAAAAATCGGAGTTTGCTGAAGTTGAGAAATGGAAATTGGAAGAAAAAGTTGCACAAAAGAAAACAGAAGCAGACGCGAAAGATTTAGAGAAATTAGCAAGCAAGTTAAATATCCTGCAGCAAAATATAGCGGAATGTACACAGAAGATTACTGAACTCGGCGCGTTGCCTAGTCATGAGACTTATGCTAAGTTTCATACAATGTCCGCGAAGCAGCTTTTTAAAGAAATAGAAGAGGCAAATAATTATCTAAAAGACTATAGGTACATATTTTTCTACTTAAATATAGAAAATTGAATAAAAGCAAAATTATTAATAATTATTGACTACTGTACTGTTACTATATTTATAAATTAAAGACTATTGTTAGTTAATATATTTTTATAATATATTTTTTTCTAGCCATGTAAATAAAAAAGCTTTGGATCAATTCATGACCTTCAGCGACTAGAAAAAAAGATTAGTGACACGGAAAGAAGAGTTGGACGTGGTGGAATGTACACAGAAGATTACTGAACTCGGCGCGTTGCCTAGTCATGAGACTTATGCTAAGTTTCATACAATGTCCGCGAGGCAGCTTTTTAAAAAAATAGAAGAGGCAAATAATTATCTAAAAGACTATAGGTACATATTTTTTCTACTTAAATATAGAAAATTGAAATTCACAATTCACAATTATTAATTGTACAATTATAATAATCTAATTATGATTTGTATGTACGCACGTAATACAAATCATAATTAGATTATTATAATCTAATATGATTTGTGTATAAGTTGCTGGTTTCACATATTATATGTCATTTTGTTATAGATCTTATATGTTAATCTGTTTTCACGATACGTGGATAATTAATACGTGGATAAATTGCTGCACGAAATGGAAGAATTAAAAAATAGTAAGTATTCGTTGTTAGTATAGGTATCAACACAATAATAATTAATTAATTTTAATATTGGCATAATAAATAATACATGCATAACGTATGTATATATAATTAATTAAAATATTTATGGTTATAAAATTTCAGTTTTAGAAGACGGTCTGGATGACATATTACTTAATGTAATGTTGAAATATGAAGAGAAAGAAGCGGAGAAAAAAGCAGCAGAGAAAGAAGCTGCGGAGAAAGAAGCAGCGGAGAAGAAAGAAGCAGCGGAGAAAGAAGCTGCGGAGAAAGAAGCAGCGGAGAATAAAGCAGAGAAAAGTAAAAAACGAAAAAAAAATAATGAGGATGAAGAAAAGAAAAAGAAAATAAAGAGCAATAAAACAGATTAACATTTTGTTTATATAATGTACAATTATTTTATTATAAATAATAAAAAAATGTATTTAAATAAAATAGGATCTCTCTCTTTTTATCTCTCTCTCTCTCTCTCTCTCTCTCTCTCTCTCTCTCTCTCTCTCAATTGCTTATTTTTTCTTACTGAGAAATTTTTATAGAAAAAATATAAATTCACATTAATTTGTTGTAACACGTCTATTATTTTGAAGGGAATTTAATAAGCTTTAAGATGGTGGAATGTAAAATTTAATTTAAATATTTATTTTTCTAAAAATTAGAAAAATGTAAAAAATGAGCTTTCGGCAAAATCGAAAAAGTGTTCTCCTAATATGAGAGACCACGGGAAATCGCTAATAAAGTGCAAAATACATTATATTGCAATTAGAAAACTTTATTTAAAGTTTCTTAAAGATAAATGTAATGGAGAAGCATAATGTCTGGAGAGATATCTTCGGATCCTCTGATCGTGCAGCGGCCACGATTCGTAGCGAAAATAACGATCGGCGCAATAGCACTTTCCAACGCACGACGTAGATAAAGTCAACGTCTCTATGTTTAGCATATGAATCTCATCTATGAACAATATTCCTGGTACTAACGAATGAACAATACTCCTGGTACTAGCGATGATACTAACTGTAACAAATTATAAATAAATTTTTTTATTTTAAATTCACTTGGTATTAAATTGGTATTATAAATTAATTTATATAAATGTACCGATGAGAGATATTCTCTTTTACCTGTAATTTTGGTTTTCTTAGCTGGAATTCTCGAGAACTCCAATATCCCCTAATAAATCAGTATTATGCGTAATAATGATTTATTACGGGATATTGTCGCGGGCCACCCCTGACGCGGCCCCGCTGAGCATACCATCGTTGCCGGCTTCGACCGCGTCCTCTTCCTCGTCGATATCCTGTAATAAGAAAATACAAAAAAAGCATTAGTATAAAAATACTTTAAAAAGTAAATACAAAATTTAAATATTGTATATTAAGGTAAAACATCTTAATAACTAGACAACTAATTTACTTTGTCCTAATATACATAAAGACATTCGTATTTTTTATAAAAAAAAATTACATACTAATAGGTCCTTGCTGTTGCTGCGCCAGCGGCTGCTTGTTGGCTTCCTGCTGCCGCTGCGGCAATGGTTGGACCAGCAGTGGCTGCTCGGCGTCAAGCTCCTGCTGCGCCTCCTCCTGCGGTTGGTCCCGTAAATTTCGTCGACATCCTGTAACACGAAAATACGAAAAAAGCAATAGTATTAAAATACTCTAAATAGTAAACACAATAGTAAACAATCTTTTTTTTTAATAAAAAATTACGTACTTATTAGTCCCTGTTGCTGCTGCGCCAGCGGCTGCTCCAGCAGTGGCTGCTCGGCGTCAAGCTCCTGCTGCGCCTCCTCCTGCGGCTCCAGCAATCTTCTTTGCAGCTCCTCAATTAAGAGCTGTTGCTCTCTTAAGTGCTGCATTATTTGCTGCAGCGTTGGCAGGTTACTGTCGTTTATTTCTGAAAATAAAAATATAAACTGTCTTAATTGCAAGTTTTATCGTTATAAATTTGTAATATTTATTTTATTATGTCATTATATTTTTAATATAAAATATAAAATATTTCGTAAAGTATTTACTTTTCGATGACTTTACCTTAATACTTTTATGCGTAAAATAATAAAAGGAATCAAATAATATAAAAAAAAACAAACAAATTAATTTTAAAAAATTTAATTGCATTTTGTGTAAAAACTCAATTTTGAAAAATTACAAATGTAAAAATTAATATTATTATTCGATTTCTTTGATTATTTAGCTATGTATAAAAGCACTAAGGTAAAGTCATCGATAAGTGAATACTTTAAAAGATATTTCATATTTTATATTAAAAATTTAAAAAATAGGGGCTTCTATATAAAAAATTTAGATTAAAAGCACCTTAAATTTTTTAAATAAAACACCATAAGGGGTTAAATTCTTAACAAAAGAGAACTTTATTATAGTGTTTTAAAAACGTCTTGACAAGGGCTACAGGAATGTGCTACAAAAAATAGGGGCTTCTATATAAAAAATTTTGATCAAAAGCACCTTAAATTTTTTAAATAAAACACCATAAGGGGTTAAATAAAAAATAGTTTTTTTGCATATTCTTGTAGCCCTTGTCGAGACATTTTCAAAACACTATAATAAAGCTCCCTTTCGTTAAGAATTTTCTGAGATATTTAAAATTTTGTCATTATATTTTTAATATAAAATATAAAATATTTCGTAAAGTATTTACTTTTCGATGACTTTACCTTAATACTTTTATGCGTAAAATAATAAAAGGAATCAAATAATATAAAAAAAACAAACAAATTAATTTTAAAAAATTTGATTGCATTTTGTGTAAAAACTCAATTTTGAAAAATTACAAATGTAAAAATTAATATTATTATTCGATTTCTTTGATTATTTAGCTATGTATAAAAGCACTAAGGTAAAGTCATCGATAAGTGAATACTTTAAAAGATATTTCATATTTTATATTAAAAATATAAAAAATAGGGGCTTCTATATAAAAAATTTAGATCAAAAGCACCTTAAATTTTTTAAATAAAACACCATAAGGGGTTAAATTCTTAACAAAAGAGAACTTTATTATAGTGTTTTAAAAACGTCTTGACAAGGGCTACAGGAATGTGCTACAAAAAATAGGGGCTTCTATATAAAAAATTTAAATGAAAAGCACCTTAAATTTTTTAAATAAAACACCATAGAAGGTTAAATGAAAAATAGTTTTTTTGCATATTCTTGTAGCCCTTGTCGAGACGTTTTTAAAACACTATAATAAAGCTCTTTTTCGTTAAGAAATACAGACGAAT
Source organism: Harpagoxenus sublaevis (assembly GCA_030770355.1). Classification (NCBI taxonomy): domain Eukaryota; kingdom Metazoa; phylum Arthropoda; class Insecta; order Hymenoptera; family Formicidae; genus Harpagoxenus; species Harpagoxenus sublaevis. Next base: position 128,065 of record JASTWR010000464.1, read on the forward strand.
TAATTTTACAAAATTTGATTGCATTTTGTGTACAAACCCAATTTTAAAAAATTACAAATGTAAAAATTAACATTATTATTCGATTTTTTTGATTATTTAGCTATGTATAAAAGCGCTAAGGTAAAGTCATCGAAAAGTGAATACCTACTTTACAAGATATTTCATATTTTATATTAAAAATATTTCGACAAAAAAATAAAAAATACTTTTTTTGCATATTCTTGTAGCCCTTGTCGAGAAAATTCTTAACGAAAGGTAAAGTCATCGAAAAGTAAAAAAAACAGACGAATTAATTTTAAAAAATTTAATTGCATTTTTTGTAAAAACTCAATTTTGAAAAATTACAAATGTAAAAATTAATATTATTATTCGATTTCTTTGATTATTTAGCTATGTATAAAAGCACTAAGGTAAAGTCATCGATAAGTGAATACTTTAAAAGATGTCATCGATTTTATCAAACGCTTTTCCCAACGCCGTAAGACAAGCGTTTTCCCTTTGCTCAGCAAACGCTCTTCCAATGCAATTCTGTAAAACTCCTCCTCCTCCTCCTAAAATATTATGACAAAATTTAAAATATCTCAGTAAATTCTTAACAAAAGAGAACTTTATTATAGTGTTTTAAAAACGTCTTGACAAGGGCTACAGGAATGTGCTATAAAAAATAGGGGCTTCTATATAAAAAATTTAGATCAAAAGCACCTTAAATTTTTTAAATAAAACACCATAAGGGGTTAAATAAAAAATAGTTTTTTTGCATATTCTTGTAGCCCTTGTCAAGACGTTTTTAAAAAACACTATAATAAAGTTCTCTTTTGTTAAGAATTTACTGAGATAATTCAAATTTTGTCATAATATTTTTAATATAAAATATGAAATATCAAAAGATGCACGGTAGCGCATCTTTCTGTGGTGGCTTGCAATGACACCGATAGGTGGCGCATAATGGTATGATTAACTCGTAAGTAAATTTCAGTTGAGAGCGAATATAAGCAGGTCCCGCGCGATCTCAGTACCAGCAGTTTTCAGCGAACGAGCTTTCGAACTGATATTCCCTGTCTTCTCTTATGCGTTGCAATGGATTCTCAGATAACAATTGTCAGTTCGAAAGCTCGTTCGCTGAAAACTGCTGGTACTGAGATCGCGCGGGACCTGCTTATATTCGCTCTCAACTGAAATTTACTCAGAAAATTCTTAACGAAAGAGAGCTTTATTATAGTGTTTTAAAAACGTTTTGACAAGGGCTACAAGAATGTGCTATAAAAAATAGGGGCTTGTATATAAAAAATTTAGATTAAAAACACCTTAATTGTTTAAATAAAACACCATAGGGGGTTAAATAAAAAATAGTTTTTTTGCATATTCTTGTAGCCCTTGTCGAGACGTTTTCAAAACACTATAATGCAACTCTCTTTCGTTAAGAATTTCCTGAGATATTTTCAGAAAGATGCACGGTAGCGCATCTTTCTGTGGTGGCTTGCAATGACACCGATAGGTGGCGCATAATGGTGTGATTAACTCGTAAGTAAATTTCAGTTGAGAACGAATATAAGCAGGTCCCGCGCGATCTCAGTACCAGCAGTTTTCAGCGAACGAGCTTTCGAACTGATATTCCCTGTCTTCTCTTATGCGTTGCAATGGATTCTCAGATAACAATTGTCAGTTTTTGATGATTTTACTTTGATAATTTTATACATAGAATAATAAAAGGAATCAAATGTTGTAAAAGAGAACAGAAAAAATTATTTTTAAATTGCATTTTGTGGGTGCCCTTAACTTTGAAAAATTGCACAAATGTAAAAATTAATAATCTTATTAATCGATTTCTTTCAATATTCTGTGTATAGAAGTATCAAGATAAAGTCAACAAAAAGTGAATAGGTACTTTAACTCATAATATAATCATGTCAAATTGTACATGAAACAATATATATTTCTTTATATATTTGTATATATAAAAAAAATTTGGTATGTCTTCGTATATATTATTATATAAGTATGTTAATTGCTCAGTGCTTACATGTTTCTTTAGAATTGGATTTATAAATTTACGTCTTCTCACTAACAAAGAGAGAAAGAAAGAGAGAAAGAGAGAGAAGCAACATTTATTTTGCACTAAAATTTCCTTAAAACACTAAGTGAGAGAGACAAAAAAAAGATAAAAAGAGAAAAAGAGTAAAAAAGAGAATATAAGGTATTTATAAAATAAAAATTATTATTAATGTAATGTAATATAATAATCTTTCTATTGACGCTTTAAAAACTCTACACATGTCAAATATAAAAGCTTTCAAATTACGATCGTTTCGAATAATATTCGTAGGCCCGTGTTCATAATTGAATAGTCGAATCTTATTTCAAGATTGTCTTAAATAATGTCTTAAGATGCTAATACGGCTCTATAGCCGGTGAATCTCTACACATAAACCTGATTTTACCTATCGATCCGGACGTTTTAAAATTTTTGAGATATTTCAAATATCATAATATTCTAATATAAAATATAAAATATCTAGTGGAATAAAATTTATTTCAAACGCTAAGTGAGGAAGAAGAAGAAAAGGATAAGTAGAAAGCAAAAGAGAGAATATTTATTTTATAAATACCTTATTCTCTTATTTAATTCTTATTTAAAGTTTCTGAAAGACAAATGTAATGGAGAAGCACATTTGCAACAATCGTAAACACACTTATACCCAATATTTTACCTTATCTGCCCCCTCTACCCTTCCCTCTCAAATCAAAATCAGCACACACTTATAATTTCGTATAAACCTTCCCTTAACGTTAATATAGTATTTTCTCTTATTTTATTACTATACAATAACTTTCATACTCCAGCAACACAGGAGTACCCTGAGTATCTTATGTTACGAGTCACACGCCATGCGGTTTCAAGATCACCAAATCTCACTTTTTGATGATTTTACCTTGATAATTTTATATATAGATAAAGGAATCAAATGTTGTAAAAGAGAACAAAAAAAAACATTTTTAAATTGCATTTTTGTAGGCGCACTTAACTTTTAAAAATTATATGTGTATGATTATATTAAATATCATATCTGGTTATGTAAAAGCAGATATGCTTTTTCAAGATTTTATATCTTATCATGTGACTCAATACTATAGTTATATGCATTATAGAATAATCATGCATGATTTGATATAAAAGTCATATATATTCAGTCATATATGAAAATAGGTTGATTATAACATACGACATTATATTATAGTACCATGTATGGTATAATACATTATGAAATATAATCATATATAAACTATATATAATAATATATATTTATATGCGACCATATATAAAAATTTTTCTTCGGAAATCTTGAAATAAAATCCGACTATGAATACCGGTTTAAGGTTGACTTATATGGTATCGTATATGTAAATAGACGTTTTTTGGTTAAAGACTCACGCGAAACGGATAAGTTTTAGAGGGATCCAAATATCATCTCGTTGAACAAAATATAGAACGGTACAATCATATAATTAACCCTAGAAGGGTGAGTATACATAATACGTTTTTAATAAAATAAACAAGTATTTTAGCATTTTTTTAGAAACTGTGTCAGTTAATTGTTGCTTAACATTTAAAGAAATAAATTAAAAACCCGAAAAATTATTTTAAAACAGCAATTTGATAAGTAAATTACAAACTGACAAAAAATATAAATATAAATAACAAAATAAACAAAAAAACATGAAACGAAAACGTGATGGTTCTTTGAATGAAGGGAAAAACATAACGGAGAATGATATTAATGATAATAAGAAAGATGATTTTGTAAATAAGATTGCAAATGAGAGAAAACAAGAAATACATCGAGAAAAAGAGAGAAAAAAAAAAGTTGAACGAATGAAAAGACTACGACAAGATCCTTCGTATAGTAAACGAGAAAAGGAAAAAAATATACAAAGAAAAACGACACAACGACAAAATCTAGTGTATAAAGAAGCAGAGAAAGAAAAGAATTTACAAAGAAGAACACAAAAACGTCAAAATCGGGCGTATCAAAAAGCAGAAATAAAAAAAATTTACAAAGAATAACAGAAATACGTAAAAATCTAGCGTATAAAGAAGTAGAGAAAGAAAAGAATCTGCAAAGAATAACAGAAATACGTAAAAATCTAGCGTATAAAGAAGTAGAGAAAGAAAAGAATCTGCAAAGAATAACAGAAATACGTAAAAATCTAGCGTATAAAGAAGTAGAGAAAGAAAAGAATCTGCAAAGAATAACAGAAATACGTAAAAATCTAGCGTATAAAGAAGTAGAGAAAGAAAAGAATCTGCAAAGAATAACAGAAATACGTAAAAATCTAGCTTATAAAGAAGTAAAGAAAGAAAAGAATCTGCAAAGAATAACAGAAATACGTAAAAATCTAGCGTATAAAGAAGTAGAGAAAGAAAAAAATCTGCAAAGAATAACACAAAAACGTCAAAATCTGGCGTATAAAGAAGCAGAGAAGGAGAAAAATGTAAAAAGAATAAAAATTATAAGAGAAGATACAGATTACCAGATAAGTGAACAAATTAAAAACAGAGATAGAATTATTATTTTACGTGAAGATTTTAACTTTATCGCAAAAGAAAGAAAACATGACATTGAACGTAAGAGATTATTAAGACTCAACGATTTTTTTGGATATCGAGAAAAATACAGCAATTCTGTTTATAACAAGATTAAGATTGGTCTCAAAGATAATGAATATTATCATAATGTATTGATAATGAACTTTTTGCAAAACAGAAAATTGGGTCCAGATATAGTATGTTTGTGTTGTGAAAATTTGTTTTTCTTAAAATCAGTAGAACGTTTTAATATTAATAAAATACGAAATGAGTTAAGTGAGACAAAAATGGCTGTTAATGAATTCATCAACAAAATTGTCAATAACTCATCTGAATACGTTTGTAAGACATGTAAAAGATATATTACATCAGGAGATGTTCCAAAACAGCAGCAAATACAGATTTAAAATTTCCAAATGTGCCAAAAGTTGTAACTAATTTGACAGCACTTGAAGAACGAATGGTATCTCCGTATATTCCGTTCATGCAAATTAAAGCATTACAACCATATGCTATTAACCCTCAATTGTCATTAAAGGGAAGTATAGTTAATGTTCCAGTTGAAATTAATGAGATGGTTAATGTTTTACCTAGAACTTTTGATGAAATGTCAACTATTCAAATAAAGCTGAAAAGGCACTTGGAGCACAAGTCTGATTACATGTACGAAACTATTAAACCAGCTAAAATTTGGGAGGTTTTGGAATACTTACAACAAACGCCTTTGTATCGAAAAATAATGTAAACATTGATGAGAATTTTTTCAAAAAATATAACAGAAACTTAACTGCAGAATTGGAATTTATTGTCGATAAAGATGATAAAAATGAAAGATGCACTAATATAAAAAAGCATAAAGTAAAAAATCCAGAAAATAAATCGGATTCAGAAGAGTCCGAATATTTCGAACCAAATGATGAAGTTCTTATTGTCGACAGAAACAAAGAAATATCGACAAATATTCAAATTATAGCTCCGGGACAAAGCAAATATCCAATACTTTAACCGAAAATATTGATGAATTGTGTTTTCCAAGAATATTTGGAGGAGAAATTCTAGACCAAGAAGAATAAATTGACGTACTCACAACGAATTAAATTTGAGGTAAGGCACAAAGATAGAAGATCATGTCAACCTACAAGAATTTTATTTATGGCTAAACAAAAATTAGAAAAGTCAGTAATGTCCAACATAAATATTTGTTTAAGGAGAGTAAAGAGAAACAATAACTTAACTGCAAGAGAAATTAAAGACTCTAACTTTTTAAATGATTCTATTCGTTATAATGACGGATACAAATTTTTGAAACAAGTACGTTCGTCACCCTCGTATTGGGAAAACAAGAAAAAACATTTACTTAGTATGATTAGACAATGTGGTATTCCCTCATTGTTCTTTACGGGTTCTGCATGTGAACATAAAAACCCTGATTTATTGAAAATTTTGTACAAAATACGAGAAAATAAAACATCAGTACATATGAGGCAATACACTTGGACATGGCAGAAAAAACAAAGTTGATAAGAGAAGATCCTGTGACGTGTGTCAGATATATAGAAGGAAGATTCAATATGATCTATATTACAGAATGAATATGGCCCACTTGGAGAAAACTATGTAGTTGACCATTTCAAAGGCGAGAATTTCAAGCAAGAAGGTACAGTTCATACACATAATCTTTTATATTGCAAGAATGCACCGATTTACGACGAAGAAAATGAGGATGCGAATAAAAAGTTAATACAGTGGATAGATAAAATCATTACATGTGCTTACGATGATAAAAATCCATTGATACGTTTGCAAATACATCGGCACAAATCAACATGTTACAAAGGTCGAAAAAATAAATTTTCATGCCGATTCAATATTCCAATGTTTGTAATGAAAGAAACTATGATTCTCAAACCACTAGGAGAAAATGAGAAAACTAAAAATGATAAAACCAATAGAAAAAATAAGAGATTTAATGCAACTATTTTTCGAAAAAAATATACTCATATCTTTCGAAGACATGTTGGAACGATTAGAAATGACGGAAAAGAATTATATTCAAACAATTAGAAGTACGTTATCAAGAACTAAGATATTCTTGAAAGACAAAGCAACGAAGTTGCAATTAATACGTACAATAAAACCATATTGACTCTTCTGGAATCAAACATGGATATACAATTTGTTTTAGATCCATACAGTTGTGCTTCATACATGATTAATTACGTCACAAAAGTTGACGCAGGACTATCACGATTACTAAAAGAAGCAGCAAAAGATCTAGAAAATGGTAATTTGAATATTAGACAGAAGTTCAGAAAAAATCGCAAACGTTTTCATAAACGGTAATACTATGTCTGCACAAGAAGCTGTTTACCATGTCCTTGGCCTACCACTTTCATTGTGCAGTAGAACTGTTATTTATATTAACACTGCACCGCGAAAAGAACGTGTTCGTATGTTAAAAAATAACAAACATTTAAAAACAATAAGTGATGAATCAACAGATATATACTACAAAATATAATTGATAAATACGAAATCGGAATTATCAAAAATTGCCTGATGTTTGTCTTGCCGAATTTGCAGCAAACTATGAAGAAAAAAGGACTACATACCAAAGTGATAGTGAGAATGAATATA